>VONZ01000019.1:2810000-3043326 GCA_012976165.1 Labeo catla | reverse complement strand
TTCTGCTTCACTGGTTGTTACGTCAAACGTTTTGTTCTGTGAGTCGATTTTTAATTGCAAGTCTTTGTCTTCCTCTGCCTGCACTATTTCAACATCTCCAGTATTTTCCTGGGAGCCTGCATGAATTTTTGTGAGGGTTTGTGATTCTGAAATGTCACAGATACTCACTGCAGTATATCCAGACAGATCTGGACAGGGTTCATCTTCCAAAATTTCTTTTTCATCATGATCTTTTCTTCGTCCTTTATTCCCTTTGAGAGGTCTACGAGTTGAGCCCATTTTTCTCTTGTGAATAACTGGACTTGATTTTGAGTGTGTCTCTTCTCTGTGAGAATCTGCAGGAATGATGCTGATGTCACTTTGTTCAAGAATTGTGTCTGTTTCTCCTGAAACTTCTTTTACAGCATTTTCAGATACTTTCAATGCTTCCACATGTGCATCAGGAGAAGTTTGAAGAAAATCTGATTCAGTAGTCATATTACTCTCCACTGTAACTGTATCTCCAATAACTTCAACTTCTCTGACTAACATCACACTAATGTCTTGAATGTTTTCTTCTGTTCCTTCTACTTCACTGGTTATGTCAAATGTTTCATTCTGTAAGTCAATTTTTAACTGTATGTCTGCTTGCACTCTTTCAACATCTCCAGGATTTTCCTGGGACTCTTCACTGATTTTCGTAAGGTCTTGTGATACTGTGACGTGACAGATACTTATTGCAGTGGATTCCTCAGTCACTAAATCTGAACTACATGATGACTGCAGGAGAGCAGATTCAGACCCTTCAACAGGACCAACATCATTCTTCTCACCTATTTCCATCTGTTCTTTAGCTCCATCTTTTGAACTTTGTAATGTAGATTCATCTGGACTGGGTTCATGCTCCAAATTAAAGGTTTCTTTCTCTATATTGATCATACCTTCACGGTCAAGTGTCTCATTTTCATCATGATGTTCCATTTCTTTTCTTTGTCCTTTATTCCCTTTGAGAGGTCTACGAGTTGAGCCCATTTTTCTCTTGTGAATAACTGGACTTGATTTTGAGTGTGTCTCTTCTCTGTGAGAATCTGCAGGAATGATGCTGATGTCACTTTGTTCAAGAATTGTGTCTGTTTCTCCTGAAACTTCTTTCTCAGTATTGTCAGATAATTTCAATGCTTCAATATTTGCATCAGGAGAAGTTTGAAGAAAATCTGACTCAGTAGTTATATTATTCTCCACTGTAACTGTATCTCCAATAACTTCAACTTCTCTGACTGATGTCACACTAATGTCTTGGATGTTCTCTTCTGTTCCTTCTGCTTCACTGGTTGTTAAGTCAAACATTTGTTTCTGTGGGTCGATTTTTATTTGTAATTGTTTGTCTTCCTCTGCTGGCACATTTTCAGCATCTCCAGCATTTTCCTGGGATTCTTCATTAATCTTTATGATGGTTTGTGATTCTGTGACATGGCAGATACTTATTTTAGTGGATTCTTCAGTCACTAAATCTGAACTATATGATGACTGCAGGAGAGCAGATTCAAACCCTTCAACAGGACCAACATCATTCTTCTCACCTATTTCCACCTCCTGTTCTTTAACTTCATCTTTTGAGCTTCGTAATGTAGATTCATCTAGACTGCGTTCATCCTCCAAATCAATCTTTTCTTTCTCTACATTGATCATACCTTCACGGTCAAGTGTCTCATTTTCATCATGATGTTCCATTTCTTTTCTTTGTCCTTTGTTCCCTTTGAGAGGTCTACGAGTTGAGCCCATTTTTCTCTTGTGAATAACTGGACTTGATTTTGAGTGTGTCTCTTCTCTGTGAGAATCTGCAGGAATGATGCTGATGTGACTTTGTTCAAGAATTGTGTCTGTTTCTCCTGAAACTTCTTTCTCAGCATTTTCAGATACTTTCAATGCTTCCACGTGTGCATCAGGAGAAGTTTGAAGAAAATCTGACTCAGTAGTCAAATTACTCTCTACTGTAACTGTATCTCCAATAACTTCAACTTCTCTGACTAACGTAACACTAACATCTTGGATGTTCTCTTCTGTTTCTTCTGCTTTACTGGTTGTTAAGTCAAGCGTTTTGTTCTGTGAGTCGATTTTCAATTGTAAGTCTTTCTCTTCCTCTGCTGGTACTCTTTCAGCAGCTCCAGCATGTTCCTGGGATTCTTCATTAATCTTTATGAGGGTTTGTGATTCTGTGACATGACAGATACTTATTGCAGTGGATTCCTCAGTCACTAAATCTGAAATACATGATGACTGCAGGAGAGCAGATTCAAACCCTTCAACAGGACCAACATCATTCTTCTCACTTATTTCCACCTCCTGTTCTTTAACTTCATCTTTTGAGCTTCGTAATGTAGATTCATCTGGACTGCGTTCATCCTCTAAATTGCAGATTTCTTTTTCATCATATTCTTGTCTTTGTCCTTTTTTCCCTTTGAGAGGTCTACGAGTTGAGCCCATTTTTCTCTTTTGAACAATTGGACTTGATTTTGAGTGTGTCTCTTCTCTGTGAGAATCTGCAGGAATGATGCTGATGTCACTTTGTTCAAGAATTGTGTCTGTTTCTCCTGAAACTTCTTTTACAGCATTTTCAGATACTTTCAATGCTTCCACATGTGCATCAGGAGAAGTTTGAAGAAAATCTGATTCGGTAGTCATATTACTCTCCACTGTAACTGTATCTCCAATAACTTCAACTTCTCTGACTAATGTGACACTAATGTCTTGAGTGTTTTCTTCTGTTCTTTCTACTTCACTGGTTATGTCAAATGTTTCATTCTGTAAGTCAATTTTTAACTGTAGGTCTGCTTGCACTCTTTCAACATCTCCAGGATTTTCCTGGGACTCTTCATTGATTTTTGTGAGGTCTTGTGATTCTGTGACGTGACCGATACTTATTGCAGTGGATTCCTCTGTCACTAAATCTGAACTACATGATGACTGCAGGAGAGCAGATTCAGACCCTTCAACAGGACCAACATCATTCTTCTCACCTATTTCCATCTGTTCTTTAGCTCCATGTTTTGAACTTTGTAATGTAGATTCATCTGGACTGGGTTCATGCTCCAAATTAATGGTTTCTTTCTCTATATTGATCATACCTTCACGGTCAAGTGTCTCATTTTCATCTTGATGTTCCATTTCTTTTCTTTGTCCTTTATTTCCTTTGAGAGGTCTACGAGTTGAGCCCATTTTTCTCTTTTGAACAATTGGACTTGATTTTGAGTGTGTCTCTTCTCTGTGAGAATCTGCAGGAATGATGTTGATGTCACTTTGTTTGAGAATTGTGTCTGTTTCTCCTGAAACTTCTTTCTTAGCATTTTCAGATACTTTCAATGCTTCCACGTGTGCATCAGGAGAAGTTTGAAGAAAATCTGACTCAGTAGTCAAATTACTCTCTACTGTAACTGTATCTCCAATAACTTCAACTTCTCTGACTAACGTAACACTAACATCTTGGATGTTCTCTTCTGTTCCTTCTGCTTTACTGGTTATTAAGTCAAACGTTTTGTTCTGTGAGTCGATTTTCAATTGTAAGTCTTTCTCTTCCTCTGCTGGTACTCTTTCAGCAGCTCCAGCATGTTCCTGGGATTCTTCATTAATCTTTATGAGGGTTTGTGATTCTGTGACATGACAGATACTTATTGCAGTGGATTCCTCAGTCACTAAATCTGAAATACATGATGACTGCAGGAGAGCAGATTCAAACCTTTCAACAGGACCAACATCATTCTCCTCACTTATTTCCACGTCCTGTTCTTTAACTTCATCTTTTGAGCTACGTAATGTAGATTCATCTGGACTGCGTTCATCCCCTAAATTGCAGATTTCTTTTTCATCATATTCTTGTCTTTGTCCTTTTTTCCCTTTGAGAGGTCTACGAGTTGAGCCCATTTTTCTCTTGTGAATAACTGGACTTGATTTTGAGTGTGTCTCTTCTCTGTGAGAATCTGCAGGAATGATGCCGATGTCACTTTGTTCAAGAATTGTGTCTGTTTCTCCTGAAACTTCTTTTACAGCATTTTCAGATACTTTCAATGCTTCCACATGTGCATCAGGAGAAATTTGAAGAAAATCTGATTCAGTAGTCATATTACTCTCCACTGTAACTGTATCTCCAATAACTTCAACTTCTCTGACTAACATCACACTAATGTCTTGAATGTTTTCTTCTGTTCCTTCTACTTCACTGGTTATGTCAAATGTTTCGTTCTGTAAGTCAATTTTTAACTGTAGGTCTGCTTGCACTCTTTCAACATCTCCAGGATTTTTCTGGGACTCTTCACTGATTTTCGTGAGGTCTTGTGATTCTGTGACGTGACAGATACTTATTGCAGTGGATTCCTCAGTCACTAAATCTGAACTACATGATGACTGCAGGAGAACAGATTCAGACCCTTCAACAGGACCAACATCATTCTTCTCACCTATTTCCATCTGTTCTTTAGCTCCATCTTTTGAACTTTGTAATGTAGATTCATCTGGACTGGGTTCATCCTCCAAACTAAAGGTATCTTTCTCTATATTGATCATACTTTCACTGTCAAGTGTCTCATTTTCATCATGATGTTCCATTTCTTGTCTTTGTCCTTTTTTCCCTTTGAGAGGTCTACGAGTTGAGCCCATTTTTCTCTTGTGAATAACTGGACTTGATTTTGAGTGTGTCTCTTCTCTGTGAGAATCTGCAGGAATGATGCTGATGTCACTTTGTTCAAGAATTGTGTCTGTTTCTCCTGAAACTTCTTTTGTAGCATTTTCAGATACTTTCAATGCTTCCACATGTGCATCAGGAGAACTTTGAAGAACATCTGACTCTGTAGTCATAATACTCACCATTGTAACTTTGTCTCCAATAACTTCAACTTCTTTGACTAAAGTCACACTAACATCTTGAATGTTTTCATCTGTTTCTAATCGTAAGTCTTTGTCTTCCTCTGCTTCCACTCTTTCAACATCTTCAGCATTTTCCTGGGACTCCTTATTAATTTTTGTGAGAGTTTGTGATTCTGTAATGTGACAGATACTTATTGCAGTGGATTCCTCAAACACTAAATCTGAACTATATGATGACTGCAGGAAAGCAGATTCGGGCCTTTCAACAGGACCAACATCACTCTCCTCACATATTTTCATCTCCTGTTCTTTAGCTCCGTCTTTTGAGCTTTGTAATGTAGATTCATGTGTACTGGGTTCATCCTCCAAATTGAATTTTTCTTTTTCTTCATGTTCTTGTCTTTGTCCTTTTTTCCCTTTGAGAGGCCTACGAGTTGAGCCCATTTTTCTCTTATGAAAAACAGGACTTGTTTTTGAGTGTGTCTCTTCTCTGTGAGAATCTGCAGGAATGATGTTGATGCCACTTTGCTTAAGAATTGTGTCTGTTTCTCCTGAAACTTCTTTCTCAGCTTCTTTCAATGCTTCCACGTGTACATCAGAAGTTTGAAGAAAATCTAATTCAGCAGTCATATTACTCTCCACTGTAACTGTATCTGCAATAACTTCAACTTCTCTCGCTAAAACACTAGCATCTTGCATGTTCTTTTCTGTTCCTTCTGCTTCACTGGTTAAGTCAAATGTTTTGTTCTGTGCTTCAATTTCTAAATGTAGGTCTGTGTCTCCCCCTACTGCTACTCTTCCAGGATCTCCAGTATTTTCTTGGGACTCTGGATGACATGTTGTAGGCTTGTAAAAATCTTGAGAATCGTCAGGAATGAAAGGGCTGGTATCACTTTTCTCAGGAACTCTCTCTTTCTCTCCTGAACTTACATCGATAACATCATGGAAAAGGAGACCAGAATCAATCACAGTAGAAACATTATCCAATACCTGTAACACTTGCAGGTTTGTATCAGAGGATGTATCAGTTTGCTCCTCTGTTAACGCTCTGTTTTGCTCTGGGTTTTCTGATTCACTATCATTAGTGTCCACATCTAATATCACAACAGGTGCTGCATCCATCTCCTTAATTCCTTCTGTTCCTTCACTGCTCACACTGAAAAATATTTCTTTCTTTTCACTTTTCTCACTCACACGTTCATGTAAGTCATAGCTTTCTTTATAAGGAGATTGCGTGAACAGTTGGTATGTGTGAGATCCTGTATCTGTTGCTGAGTCTTCAAAACTAAACATTTCCTCTGACTTTGAGGTCACATCATCAACTGCAGTATTCTCTGTCTCTTTTTTGTCATTTGTAACCTCATCATTTTCTGGCATCTTCCCAGCATCATCTTGTGGTGGACTGTGTGTTTGAGATATATTCGATGAATATTGCACTTGTTCTCTGTATTTTTCCTCTTTTTCAGCTGAAACTTCAGACGCTGTCTGGTGTGAAATCCAAATGGTCTCTGTGATTGTTTCTCCATCTTTTTCATTATCTCTTACATCCATTATTATTTGTGTTACACTGTGATCTCTTGCATCATCCTGGCCTGTCATTTCTAATGCATTTTCTGTTTCAGATCCTCTTTCATCACTCATATTCTCCTTTTCTCTCATTGCTAAAATTTGGGGATCTTCATCTTCTTCCGTAATAGACTTTAAGTCAGTCAGAGTATCACATGCTACTGCAGCAACATTACAAAGATTATTTCCTTGTTCCTTTTCTACAACAGCATCGCTCATCTCATGTGGTAAATCGGTTGTTGTGGGTTCATTATGGCTAATATTAGACAGAGGCACATCAAAACTTCTACTTCCTCCCACTATAAGTTGAGGCATAGAAGAATTGCAGTTATTATCTAGATCATGTTGGCTTAATGAAGATTCTTGATCATTTAAAGCAAGTTCCTCTAATTGTGTATCCTGTTTTGGTAACAAACTACTCATTTGATCATTTATAGACCGTTCCCCTTTCTGCTTTAGAACCTCCTCCTTGGTTTCTGTGTTTACATCTCTAAAGTCGTAAGATGTGTTAGTATCTTTTCTTGTATCAAGCACATAACTGTTCTCACTTCCTGCGTCTTTGTTTAGAACATCAAAATCCTCAGTGTGTGAACCAAACTTAAAATCCAATTCCTCGTTGAGTAATGGAGTCCCATAGTGGCGAGATGTTTCAGGTAGGGGCTTTTCTGAAACTACAAGAGGAGAAGCAACTGTTTGGTTCATAGTTTCAGTTCCAGCTGAAATATCAGTCTCTTTTAGTTCGGCTCTCTCCGCCAGTAAATTCTGATTTAAAACCAACACTGAATCTGTGTGGGATGATGGATCATCTCTTGCCACATCATGCCATGCTTGCACCATCTCTTCTGACATTTTCAAGTTTGCTTCGCCCATGACTTCTGCTTTCCTTTCATTCTCTGTCATGTTTCTTGAATGTTCTTGCACACTGTTTTTCCCTCCGAGAGGTCTGCGGGTTGAGCCCATCCTTTTTTTTTGTCCAGAGGTACTGGCTGTTGGGATTTCTTGCAGACAAAGTGTTTTTGGTTCATCAAACATAACTGAATCCTCCCGCAACAAATCACTTTCAGCTGTGACTGCAAAAGAATGGACAGATGTCCCCACTGCCTCGTCTATAGGCATATCACTTACTACCGCATGGGAATAAGAAGTTATTTCTTGACGGTGGGCTGCATCTTTTTCTTCATTTTCTGAAACCACAAATGTAAGAGCTGTTCCAGGCTCCTTTCCCAATCCTGAATTGGACAAATCAGAAGGAAAACTCATTGGCCTTGATTGTTCTTCTTCAGTGGTTGATGTGTTTGGTCGAGTTACATATTCTTCCTCCAACTCTTCAGTGGTCCTCACTTCATCAAGATTTCTCTCGACTTTAAACCTACCAGCACTCTTGCGAGTCGATCCCATTTTTCTTTTCCGTTCTGGCAGTTCAGTCTCCATGAGTGAATCCTTGTGACCCCCTGCATGTGGAAGACTTTCTAACGGAGATGTTTGTTGATCAATGCTTGAGCTTGGTGGATGATCAAACTGGGTTGAATGGTAATCAGTGCTGGTGTGAAATTCATTTCGCCCATCCTCAGACTCCGCAATCTGCTGAAACCCGTCATCATCATCTTTCTCTGTATTTCTGTTAAGACCTTTGGGACCTCGTCGAGAGGAACCAAGTCTCTGGTTCTTCTTGGATTTTCTGCCTGACATGGCTGTTCATAAGTTCATGAGACAGATAATGGGGATAAGTCATTTTTAAACATCTTTAACACTTAAGAACATGATAAAAAATGAAACCGTTGAGGATTAGTGATGTGACACATGTATATGACTCATACTAACTGTCACGCATGTGCTCTCAAATCATTGATTCCACTGTAGCCTTTTGCTTATGATGACACATAATGACAGTGAAAATCAGAACACTCAAACAAGCTGTTTTATGTTAATATACTAGATAGATACAATGTCAAGAGTTATATTTTCCATTTAACAAATGTGTTTATCAAAAACAACATGACACTTGCCATCACACATTTCATTCGTCATCATAACACTATACTCTACGTCTCCCGTTTAGACAGTGTGCTTCAGTCTACTTTTTTTTTTTTTACATATGTTGTTGGACGGATGAAGTTTCTGTCATGACATTATCAGAAAAACACCAAAACGAGTGTACGACAAAGTCTTTGGTCAGACGCACACAATGTGAAAACAAGACATTCTGCACAGCTAAATAACGAGACTAAATAATAAAAAAATTGTGAATAAACTCAGTTTAAAACCACTTAATTTGCATGTGAAACTTCAAAATGCAAAATGACAGGGTAAATATAAGACGTGCCCACCGCAACTTACGGCACTAGGAAAGTACCACGATAAACTTATGTTACCTTCCGGTGCCCCTTTCAGGGATCCATCCACTTTGCAGTCCTGGGTGTATTAGCAGTGCACAACGCTTTACGCGTTTTAATTGCCTGTGTTTCACTTTTGAAGGAGGCTGAGTTCATGCAGCTTCCTTTTCGCTGCTACCCTCAACTTCCTGTGTTGTTGACAGAAATTGCATCGCATGATAAGTGTGAACTCGAAGTATATGTTTAATGAAAAAAGTCGACCGTTCTTAATGTGTGAACGACAAACATTTTTCTCTTTACAGTGTTTTGACAACACAGTCTCAAAAGTTCTTGTTCAGACTGTGAGTAAAAATAATTATTCGCTTGTTTTTTTTTTAAAAAAGCTTTTTTGCAATATCATGCATTCTCATTTTGCAAGCATGTCTAAGACAGCACAGCCCTCTGCTGACTCTTTAGTGCACATTTTAAAGCTTACTAATGCAACAGAATAGCCTAAGACACAATCTAAAAGATAAAATGCATACTATGATCGAGTCAAATGAACCATAATAGGTTCATAGTAAGCAACATTTTATTTTATTTTTTTACCTTGAAATGCATTTCTTCAAAAAAGGCTTTACAATAAGGTTTAACATTTTTTAAACACACACCATGACGACTGTTGCAGTATTATAGGTTAGTTAATTCATAAATCTATTGTTCATTACTAATTCATGTTTGTTAACAATACACTTCAAATAATGCATCAGTACATGAAGAAATAATCATAACCTATATCATAATTGCTAGTTCATGATACCTAATATTAATACATATGATAATAAAGTGAGCCTTATAGTAACATTTGAACAGCTGATCAGTGTGAATTGTACAGAAAAGTCATACAGTGAATTCATAAGGAACTTCTTTTAATGGAAGTACAAACAAAAACGCATACAAAATTGGTTTCAAATGACCATCTAAGTCAGACATGAATTCCATTCAGAACTTTTCACTGCCCAAAGAGCATAAAATTACATTCAGCCATTTAGGCAGGATGAAACCATTGCTACCCATTAAGCACATCTTAAGTAAAAAAGGATACTCAGAACACTATGGGGAAGAAACATTTTAAAAAGACTTTGGGGGGCAAAAAAAAAAATCCATCACTGTTTCCATTCATCCTAATCTGCTGAGGAGCGCACAGACATGCTTTCTCTAACAAGGTTGGTCTTCAACATTTCTCACTTCCGACCATTGGAACGTGAACGACTGAAAAAAAAGAAAAACAATGTAAGCATTACCATGAATATTTCAGCTGTGCAACTACACAACTACTCACAAGTGTAAACCTACCTGCGTGATCTTGAGAAAGACCTTGAAGGTTTATAGTTTCTATCGCGGGACAAAGACCTCTCTCTTCTCCTTTCTCTGGAAAGGGACCTATAAAAGCCAAGTAAACACGGATGAATGTGTTAAAGTTACCTCATTGCTAAGGAGCTGCAAGATAAGAGACAAAGTTACAGGATATATCCATAAGAAGTCATAAATAATGCATACGTGGTTATGGTGTTGACATTAGTTGCAGAAGGGTTATAAAAACATTTAAACAACTCACCTGCTCCGACTACGACTAAAGCTCCGCCTCCTAGGTGACCTATATGCAGATGCAAGAAATACTGAGAAGTCAGGGGTCAATATGGACAAAAAAAAAAAAGCGTCACACAAGAGTAATTTTTCACGGTAGATTCCAATCAGCCTTCTTATGAAGCCCAGTATGGGCAAATTTGTTTTTTCAAAACTACTATCTATCAAAGTGCCTGTTCCAGATTCATTTGGCAAACCTTGTGTGTTGATCAAAAATGTTTCAGTATAAAAACTACTGAAACACAGAGGGATGTAAATGTAAAAAAAATCTTTGGATATCGTCTTATACATATATTAACATCACGAAAAAAGTTATACCTCAAAACCACCAAATAAAGAAAAATCAAATGTCATTAAGCGGGAGGAAAAGGCATTAACTTACTATTTTGTTTTCAACAAGCTAGTTATGATGCAGTGAAGCTGAGTGCTGGTCAGGAGGGCGTAATTTGCGGGGAGATTTTGCCAGATGGTTGCTAGATGTTAACAGCTATACAACAGTAGGTGGCTGAAGATGTCAGTTAGATGAGGACTGCTGAGGATATGTTGTCATGTAGACATTTGGGGAGGGGCATAAGACCCGTTGATTGGTTGTAAGTGTGGCGTGGTTGGTTTTGCCGATCAGGTTAACGTTGGAGGAGGTGAAGGAGCCTGAGAGAGGCATGCTCAGGAACCAATGGGCTGGTGGCCATGCTTGGATCATGTGAGCTGATTGGTGTACGCTGGTCACATGATGCTGAAAGAGGGCTAGTTGACTGACTCAGAGGTAGATGAGTAGAGGCTTGGTGATGTCTCTGAAAGGGGGGGGTGGGGTGGTCAGCTTCATTAACATAAATAGAAAAATGACATAAAACCCAAACAATGAGAAGATTCTTTGGAAATCTGTAACTACAATTCAAGCTCATGAGCAAAACCTCAATGTACTCGTTGGTTAACCAATCCAAAAGCTGCAAACTGATCAGTGCAAGGGGAAGGTTTCGAACAGCTTGGCCGAATTTATGAAAAGATGCTGGTTTTGTCAGTCTCCACACCTAGGCTCATCATTCTGCCCATAACTAAGCTTGCGGTGAAAGGGTTTAAGACATCTAGTCTCGTTTCAGAGCAGAAAAAGAAACCATACCGGCGTCTAGCGGGTGGACTGCGCCGTCTATAATCATCACGTGGCCGACGATTCCAAGAAGGGGGTGGTCCTCGATATCTTGACCGCTTCTCACCACTGGACATTTCAACGCGCACTCGACAACCACACAGTGTTCTGAGGCAGACAAACATGGGGTTATAATAACAGTTTACAGAAAGAGCATATCACATTTCTAGAACATACAGTACAACCAGTGAGTAAACAAAGTAACAAATAGCTGCTGTTGTTGATGTTTTAAATAGCATATTCAACTCTAGTTTTATTTTAGCATTATTAATATACTATTACAGCTTGTTAATACTTTGAATTATATTTTAATTTTACACTACCAGTCAAAAGTTTTTTACTTCACTGTCACATAATCCTTCAGAAATCGTATCAATACGCTGCTTTGCTGTTCAAGAAACATTTTTATTTTTATCATCATCAATATTTAAAACAGTTGTGTACATTTTTTTTTTCAGGATTCTTTGATGAATCAAAAGATCTGAAATATCTGAAATAAAAAGCTTTTGTAACATTATACACTATACCATTCAAAAGCTTGGAGTCAGTATAATTTTTTTTATTATAGAAATTATTACTTTTATTTAGCTAGAATGCTTTAAATTGATCAAAAGTGATGATAAAGACATTTATAATGTTACAAAAGAAACCTGAAAAAAAAAATTCTACTCGGCTGTTTTCAACATCATAACAATAAATGTTTATTAAATATGACTGGAGTAATGACGCTAAAAATTCTGTTTTGAAATCACAGGAATAAATTACTTTTTAAAATATATTAAAATAGAAAGCAGTTATTTTGAATAGTAAAACTATTTCAAAATGTTATTGTTTTTGCTGTACTTTGGATTAAATAAATGCAGACTTGGTGAGCAGAAGAAACTTGTTTAAAAACAGTCAAAATCATCCTGTTCAAAAAAACTGGCTGGTAGTGTATATTTTCTGTTTTTTATTTTAATTTCTTACATTTTCAGTAATTTGTGTGTTTTGCCATTTTATTAGTTTTTCATCATTTAAAAATGCCTATATGTTTTTTTTTAAATTATTTACTGTTTAAACTGAATGAATGAGAAATGTTGCCTTAGCAATTAGCTAAAATCAGTTTACTTTTTTTTAGATTTAATTTTATTTCAATTCATTTTTTATTTTACTTCAAGAGTAACTCATTTCATTTCAAGTAACATTATCACTGTTCTGTATTTTTAGATGTTGTATATCTATGCTTTCTCTTTTATGACACTAAAAAGCTTTTGCATTTGCAACTAAATGAAATTGTGCTTTTTTTTAATTAAACAATTAATGACCTTAATTTACAATAATCACCCTGATACAGCTATGGACATTATTTGGATAGCTTCCATCAAACACACAAGATGTAATTCTGCAATCCTTTCTTTAATCAGGATAATCTAATCTGCAGGACAATGGCTGTTTCAGAGGACTGAATTTAAATGGATGTTCTTACCTTCCGTCAAGCTCTCTCACAGCATCGGTTGCATCTCTGGGGTCCTCAAACTCCACAAAAGCAAAGCCAGGAGGATTTCTTGCCACCCATACGCTCCTCAGGGGACCATAATAGCCAAATGCTCTCTCCAATTCAGTTTTGTTACCACTGTTGCCCAAATTACCAACATAGACCTTACAATCCAGTGGGCAGTCCCGGCTTAGGGAAGGGTCTAAAGGAGTAAAAACAGTATAGTTTCAAATAACTATCATAAACATCATAAATATACAACTCTTATAAAACACTAAAATGGATCCTAGCTAGAAGACTGGAATAAAGACTTACCTCCCATGTCTTCACCAATCTCAAACTCAACTGCACACCTAAAAAGCTGCAAAAATTTTTTTTAGCACATTATTAGCACAGAGACTGTGAATAGGCAAATAAACTGAACGATAGACGCCTGACGTATCAACTGTGTAACGTTTAAAAGATGCAAATGTAACGATCAAAACTGTTACTAAGGAGGCTGAAAATGGACTTTGCAAACAATGAAAACACTAGCATGCAACACTGGATTACTCAAAGGAGTTACAAAGCTCATTTAACCCGGCTTTATAGCAACAATACAAACATACTAACGACAGTTAAACTTTGTATAGTGCACCAATGTTTAACATTCAAAGTCTAATTAAACTTAACGCGAGCTGAATTGTTACACAACAAATATAAGTACCAAGCTAACAAGCTAACTTGAACGTTTACAGGCCTAATCACTAAACCGAGCAAGAACAGGCATATCAAATTGATTTAAATTTGCAAATTCGACAACATTTAAAGTAACATGCACATTACTAAATAAGGGAGGTTTATTTTTCTTACCGTTAAATCTGCTTTATTTGCGTTTGTGAAATCGAAAACGCGCAAATGCAGCTAAACACAGCGATGCTAACGCGCTAATAGCGACCGCAGGGCCTTACGAGCAAATCTAAATGTAAAGCACTTCCGGTTACCGTCAACAACACGGACGTCGAAAGAAAAGCTCTCACGCCTAAAAATATCGGAAGTGTGTTTCTGCTCAGAAACCGCCAGTACACACCTGAGACAACGCTCCATGAAGTCTGCAAGTATTTTAATAGTACACATCTTAGTGTCTAAATACATTTTTTTACGAATAGATTCAGCGCAATTATAAATAACGCAACGTACCTTTTCGTTCCTTGTATAGTGAGTTTACTTTGCCTTCTCAGTTCTCAGATCTACTTCGCAATACTCAACATTGTTTTCAATTGTTGTTAACATTAACAAATTAATTATATATTTTAATTCATAGACCGTGTGTTAAAGTTTTTTACGTGTAGATATGTGCTTTTTACTTATTTGTATATTTATTCTGTAGGCCTAATATTTTACATGTACAATGTATATCAAACTCATCACAAATATTGTTTTGGAAACAATATAAATAAATAAAAAGTATAGAATAAAATACAAATATATTATTTGCTAAAAATTCAAAGGAAATTATTAACATTATTTTGTATGTTACTTTTGATGACATGAGATGTAATGTCTGCAACAGACATTATAACCCATTTGATTAGCAAAATAAGGGGTCATAGAGGTGTCAGACCCTCAACAACTCTTGGGGGCAATAGTTCAGCCTTTGTTTTGGATTAAGCAAACACCCGGGGAGTTATGTAACAGTGGCCTCGTATTTAAATAAAGAGCATTACATTGACTGGCTTTATTTTTGTCTCACTGGGCAGAACAGTATGCATGTTATGTTTACATCTACCTCACCCTTATTACTCCAAGTCTTCTGGTGTTTCGTCATTTATATTTATTCCTTGTTTCCTAAGTAATGTCTAAACAAAAAGAGCATCCTCTCGAGAAACCAATATATATCTCTTCCTCATTTTTATGTTTCATGTGTAGGCTATTTGTATGCAAGACAATGTGAGTTTGTGTTACCACACACGGCACAGAATGTTTTTTTTCCGCCCAGATTAGTACTGCACATTCTGTTCTGTTTTGCTTCCTGATGACTGGTTAGCCTCCCATGAACCCGCCCTCTCACTCTCCATAAAAGCAAGATATACATACCCACTGAAGCACACACACATTTTGTGGTTTGTGTGGCTTAATCAAAATGTAGATAAGTTACTTAGACTTACACACAATGAAGTGACACTGATACTAAATTACATGGACTTAATGGAAAGTATATTTTAATACAATTACTGGAAAATTCATACATCTTACAATTAGATGATATTATATTACATATATACATTTTAGTGGCACTCAAAAAAGACATAAGATATAATTATAAAAATTCTAATATGTGTTAAAAGTTATCTTACTAGTCTAGTTTAAAAAATAAACTTGTATTGTAGGTGACAACTCAGGTTAGCTTTTATAAATCTTTGTGAAAACATTTTAACAGATTTAAGATTGCATTTTGACTTACATTGATAGACTGTTCACAAATTACATACAATTGTGATTTTTCTTATCTGATTTGTTTATAAATACTGTATTTAGCCTATAGTGCAAAACAGCAAGTGCTGACTTGCTTGTTCTTGGTTCCTGGAAATCCTATTTTTTTTTTTCCTATTAAAAATTATAAGAGATTGTTTAGCATGCTGCAATGTCCCTACTACCTGGCAGATCACTGGAAAAGGTGTCCTGAGATGTCCTTTGAAAAAAAAAACAAACAATATGACCATCTGAAGCTATTGCCTAGCCACTCAGATGACGTTGAGCTGCTTTTTGCCAGACAGTTATTTGGTTTTGGTTTTCTGACATACCTTTGGAGAATAGGCTTTTTAAGATGGAGGTTGCATTCTATCTTTGCAAAATTTTGAAATAATTAAGCTTTTTTTAGTAAGTCATTCATGCTCACCAAAGAGAATTTATAAAAAATACAGTAAAACAGTAATATTGCAAAATTTAATTTAAATTCATAAGAACAGTCTATTTTATTTTACAGTGGAGTTTATTTCTTTGATGGCAAAGCTAAATTTTTAGCAGTCATTACTTCAGTCTTCAGTGTCACATGATTATTCAGAAATCATTTAAAATATATTAAAATATATTAATTGTAATATTTCACAATATTACCGTTTTTACTTTATTTTTGATCAAATAAAGGTTTGGTATGCATTAGAAACTTTTCTTTTAAAAACGTTATTTTTTTTTTCCTTTTCCTTAGTAGTAGTAATCCTAATATTTCTATCCATCGTTTGCAGAGTAGCACTTCTACATTGATTGAATACCCAGATGACATTTACCAAAATTTGCAATACAATAAAGCACATGGTGCAAAATTACTGTATCCCACAATGCAATGCATGGACTTGGCCTTCGATTTCCTTTGTGACAACTAAACCAGAAGCAGTATCAACTATGACAAATCTGTGTTTTTACTCATTTCTAAACTGAACTGGCAAAATGTACTGAAAATGTAACTAAAAGCACAGAACAACTATGTTATTTTAAAGCTCTGGACACGACTACCATTCATCATGATGAATGATATCTAAAACGTCAAATAGCATCTGTTTCGTATTATTATTTTGTAAAAATAGAAGGCAGTTTGCGTAGTTTGAGAGTTTGCAGTGCTCTATGGGAGTGGGTTGTCACTGTTGAGCTCTTTTGCCACTAATTGTATTTCTATTTCAATAACAAATTTGTGAATTTTATGTTTTACAGTTATTCACTGGAAATATGAACAAAAGCAAATAAACATTTTAAATAAAGTTTAAATTACATTTGTACCTACTACACAAAGATGTATCAATGCTTAACAATCTCCCAGTTTATGGTAAGTCTGTTTATATGGTTTAATTAAAAAGGTGTTAGTTTATATAGAAAATTAATGGGATTTTTAGTTCCTGGACCCTTCTTTGAGGCGGTATAGTCACCTATACGACTCACACTAAGAAGACAAGGCACGTCGTCATGACAACGTCAGAAGATGCATAATTTAATTTACGTGGAATCAAAGTAACAAAAAAGAACCGCATACGTAAAATCTCAATTCTTTTTTTTAACAGCTCGACACTACTTCCGTTAGGACATGCATTTTTTTTCTTCCAGTTCTTTTTTATCCACACTCAATGAAACATCGCATTTCTGAGTTATAGCCTACAATTTCCTGTTATTGGCGACAAATAAATGTGGTTCCTTAGAATGCTGGTACATAGAAGCTTACAACAGACCATTACCTCTCGCTTTTTCCTTTGCCAAAAAGCAGGTCCGTGCATTCAAGCGAATAAAGACACTGACACATGCCATGTTAATTCCACTTCCCAGACGTTTGTATTAAATGTACTTAAGCTGCAGGCTAAAAGCAGACGACGCGTGTGCGCAAGACCAGGTTTATCAAGTTCAGTACCACTTCTTACCTCCGTTGCGCCGATGAGTCAGTCAACAGAGTCTCCTCTACACGTGCCACTTGTGAACTAGAACATTTAGTTCTTGACGCGAGGACCTATTGATCTGAGAATCCGGTGGAAAAGCGAGCAGGATTATTCTCTTGACTGTTACCAAAAAATCGACATTATTTGGCGACAAGGTGATACTCCTGATCACTCCTTATTGCATGCTATTCCTTACAGTCGTTTCCATCCACAACCCTCGTCCTATGTGAAAATATGTTGTTTAATGTTGACAATCGGATACTATTGCGTAGAGGTAAAGATGAAGATGAAAATGAATTTGGAACGTTGTACGGTATGGACTGTCGTCTACATAATTTGTAGCTAGATTATATGACATAATATTTTTTTTGCATCACAAGATTATTCATATCCTCTCTAAACATCTGTTAATGGTTGATGAATCATTTGGCTGTAGAAAATCAGTGTGTCCGTTCAGGAAGGAGTGTAAAAATTGTAGTTATGTTAAGGTACGAACACTGACAAAATTTTTGCTCAATTAAAAGGATCTGTTACAAAACTAGTCCGCTTAAAACAGGTAAGGCCCTATAACACACCAGATCTGAAACCAGTATCCTAAAACCTGTTAATTGACATATTTGAAATATTTCTAAAACGGTGATCTGCAGTTGATGCAAAAGTGCATATGGAGAGTTCAGATGCAAAACCAGCTAAATCCATCTGGCGTATTTCTTTAAAATTAGCATTTCTTTCTGGCTACTTTGTATAGGTTTCTATGTAAGTACTGGTACTTCTGATTGGGCTGAGGCTGGAATTTAGCGAGTTTGAAGTAAAAGTATTTGATGGACGTATAATATGTGTTGAGAGCATTCACTCAGTATCATTATCTCATTTTTGACCGAGATGGCTTTTAGCTGGTTTTGCATCTGAACTCTTCATATGTTTGTGTGTGCAGAAAACTGTGTACATATTTTTGACGCAGTAGGTAAACATCACTAAATTGTGGTCTCTGATATTAGTCACAATTTGACATGCTAATTTATTTAACTAATTTAAATCTCACATACTAAATAGGATTTATAATATGCAAATTAGGAAGCATCCAATATTTCACCTATGCTTAAAAATAAAATCTGGTTATTGCAATGATAGGAATCAGGTGACAGGTTATGATGGTAAATTACTATTCATTAGTTGCTCTGTATATGCTTCTTCTTTTTTAATTCTTCAGTGGTTAATAAACCACAAGCCACAGATGTTCCTGATAGATCTAAACCTTAACCTAAAATATTTCTTAATGAGGTGCATTTATTCACGTACTTTACAACCCTCTTGTAAGTAAAGCTATAACAGTTCATGACTTTTTCTGTACAAAATAACAATACCAGTGATTCACATGTATTTTATTCAAGCAACTGTTTATGATCCATACTGAAAAAAAGTCTAGATTAATAAATGTTCACATTTAAAGAGTGTAAGTTTCTTTTTTAATGATTTTGGCCTGTTCACCTTTGACGGTAAAATACCTTAGTCATATTCTGAATGTCATCACCACAAAGCCTTTATTAAAGAATAATGTCATTTCTTTCACAACAGATGTCTGTAAATTAAAAACACAACCACAAGTGTTTTTATTTCTCTGCATCTAAGCATAAGAATCATATAATCAAGAATCATAAGAAAAAAATACTCTGCTAGATCATATACATAATATGATCACAAAACACGAACAGGGAAAAGGTCAAACAAGTTTACATGGCGTGTCCCCTCATGGACCTTGTTGGCAGTGACATATTGCTCTGAATCCTTATCCTTAAATGCCCCCCACTTGTTTGCTAGGGCCATCCACACTGAGCAGTTTCACATTATAAGCTCTGTCTGCTGCTAAGATACCAAACTGAGGCAGCATTTTGTTCTAGTCTCTTCCATGCTTGAGTACTTCAGTGTCCTGCCTAGATAATCCTGGGAAAGATGCAGGCCTGTTGACTTCATATTAAAGAAATAGATTTTCAATTCATTACATTTTGGGCGCATTTTTAAAATGTTTGCATACTATAACATATTTCAAAATTACAAATCAATCAAATAAATGAACTAAACAGCATTTCTCTGGGTGATCATATATCTCTGATATACTCAGTGTGCACAGAATCTTTAATTACTTGAACCTCTTAAACAGAGCTCATCTGTTCTGGCAATCACGTCATGTTCCTGGATTAACTATCCATCTGAAATGATTTTCTAAAAAAGTCAGGCTTGAAAAGGGAAATCAATCCCTTTAAATCCTGACAATCATGTATGCCACCTATTGTGTTCCTGCTGACACCTCTTGTTGCTCTAGTGAATGTGTCGGGAACATTTTGTAACAGTTCCAGTCTATAGTGGCTCTTGACGCAGGTAACATGTTGCCAGTGCTAATGTTATTCAATATTTGGCAGGCTAACTTGAAAGGCTGGGTTTGATTTCAACATATCCTCTTAATATGGAACTATTCTGTTCCTATATTCTGTTCCTAAATGTTCATATATCATATTAAAAAATAATTTTTGCTTTAATGCTTTATTGTTTTATATAGCTTTAAATGACAAGTTTTAGAAATTTCAAACATGTTAAAAAGAAAAAAAATACTAAGTAATTTGTTTTGGTTTTAACTGAAAAAGAATATAAAAACTATGGATTTAATGGACAATAAACGTAATTTTACTGTAAAATACTATATAACATGTATGGAAGCTAAAACTATTAGCATATGATTTATAGTAAACTTTATTACATGCAACATTTACATGACAGTTCGAAACAGTAACATTACAACACTACGGTAACAATACAGCAACACTGTAAAAAATATTCCATAAAATGTATGGTAAAAAACTGGCAGCTGTGGTTGCCAGAATTTGACCCTGAAAACACAGTAGCAACATTTTAGGTTTTACGAATTTAATTGAAATTTATATTTAAATACCATAACTTCATTAACTGGTATAATGCTAATATACCAACCTACTGAAGTACTTAAGTCTGTTTAGCTCCTTTGTAATACACTGATGAAAAAGTCACACGATGAACCAAAGGCCATCACAAGCAGCTTTGTTAAATACTAACATATATAGAAGGTACAGAGTGTCATTCACAACACTAAACACCATCACGACAACACAGATGCACCTGAAATAATGCAATAAACATTAATTTAACAACATTACATTTAACACACAACCCTAATGTACACAACTGATAAGAAAAAAGAAGAACGTTTTTTACTGGAAAAACCTCAAATTTGAAATGGAACACAGAGAGTTCTGGGAATGCATTATTTTTCACTTCCAAAAAAACAGTATGCTACCATAAAATTACATGTAATGTCTAATAGGTTTTTACTGTAGCATTTTTACCATTAAAATCACGGTAATTTTTTACAGTATATTGTTAAAATGACAGGAAAAGAACATTTACAGAGATCCCTGCATGAGAAGTTACATTTGATAATGTTAATTGAAATAATAAAGTTTCTAATGATTTATAACTAGTTATATATATGTGTGTACATTTATGTCGTTTCATTAATGTTTATAATTTTAGTGTCATTTATCACCCCGATGGTGTTTTGTGTAGTCTGCTCATGGTTATTAAGCATGAATCATGATAAATGGAAATCATTAGTTTTCATTTCATCACCTGTTTTATGACGGTGGTTATGCAATCCAAAAATACCATCCAAACGTCTACCGTAAATTTCTTTCAGCTGTCAGTTTTACGGCTACGATTTTACCGACATGTTTTTTCTTTTCACGATTTTATCATTATCATTTCGAACGTTTTTAAACGCAATTTGTTTCAATTTTGTTGTTCTTCCCGCGTATCGCTGTGCTCTGACTGTGTGGTTGTACGTGCTGTTCCCAACTTGAGCTGTTCAGTCAGCACACAACGGGTTACGGGTCAGGGTGTCTACTAGGACACTGTGTTCTCATCAGCGCGAGCTACAGTACAGCCGGAACATTGTGTTACTTTGTGGACAGTTTCCAAGGCCTGCCCTTAATTTTTACACTACACTGCCCTCCCCCCGCGTTTACTCCTCCTCCTTTAGTCTCATTTCATTTTCCCCGTCCAAATGTCTCGTAGAGGCGTATCGTGTTGATGATTATTAGTGTGGAGAAGTGTAAAATACTGCCGGTAGAACATCTAGTACTCTGGCGCTGAGAGGGCGGGCTCATTCCCCTTTAAGCCGCTAGGCACAGGTTGTATTCGCCGGTAAGACAAACTGAAGTTGCATACGGACGGATATATGGTCAAACACATGAGAGGAACGAGCAACAAAAGGGAAATATTGTAAGTCTATATTTAAAGCTTGTTTTTATTCTTCATCCATCATATAACATACCTTTTATATTTAAAACCGCTTTCTAAATATGCTCACTACTACAGAAAAAAACGTGTTTTCTCATGGTGCTGTGCTTTACCTCAAAAATCAATCAAGTAAAATAGCGGGCTCAAATTAATTACACACGTCATGTAACAATTACTTTGCTCATTCTATGCAAATAATGAGCCACTTGTCTAAAATGCGAGCTTATCCATTAATTAAAACAAAAGAATAAATACTAACGTTGGAAAGAAAACTGTAGCTGTAATCTTATTTGCATATTGCTGTGTTTCATAGCCTGTAGCTGTTGTTTGAAATGTATGGAGGATTGTACGAAACTGAGAGGACGTGAAGTACCCCTTTAATTATGATGCTAGAGAACTCCTTGAATTTATATTCAATTAAATTGACCTTTTATATTACATTTTATATTCCTTTGTAATGTATACACACTTTTGATGACCATTTCACAGATTCTCTTTCTTATTAAGCCTTAAGGACAGATGTTCTTGGTGTTTATGGTGTAGAAATGAGAAATATGCTTATGGATTGCAAATGTGTTTTCTGCCTTTTCCCTATTAATTTTGAGATGCTGAGAATTTTCCTAGGTTTGTAAATGTCATTTCATGTCCCCAAATAACCGTTATCCTGACCAGATGCGGCTGAGAACTTGGTTACACTGACCAGCTTCCTCAAGCATATATACAGATTATAATTCATATTTTACTGTAAATGTCAAGTGGATGGTCTATAAGTTCATAAGGAAATAAAATTCCTTTTAGTTAGTATGTAATCCATATTCAGGTCTGGGAGTATCAAATATGATAATTTAAGAATCAGCCATTGAAATGATACTGAATACTGGGACCAGATGCATCCCCTTCACTGTCTACGTGGTCACACCCTTGATTTCAATGTCAGGGATGTTTTTGAGAGTTGCGAAAGCATCAGTGTCTACAGATAATTTAATTTTGATGTTTAGGACAGCTTGTATGTCATTAATATAGAAAGAGACTGAGTGTCTGACAAGGTGATTAAGTAGGAATCTGTGTGAGTATGTGTTGTGTTTAACTGTGGACGGTATGTTCAAGGATGGAATGAGTCAACTGTCTCTGAACGCTCTTCTTTGTAACAGGAATGCCTGTTGCAATCTCACCACACTGCGGACATTTGAGACGGAGCTCCAATAAGGGCTTAGAAAAGTCACACCACCTTTAAATGAGTCGATCACTTGAGAGAAAGACTTACGGACAGTTGGCTGGAAAGGCATGAATAGATAACCAGGCTTTGAGACAAACACAGGTAGACAAACAGACAAAGACAGACTGGTCGGTAGTGGGACAGACCAGTTTAAGTGGATGATATAGACAAAAGAGTTATTAGATGAGTGGTTAATGATCAAAATGAGTGAAAATTGATCAACAAATGGTGAAGTACACACCAAAATCAGGCTTTTTACACAAGTATACATCATCTTTATGTCTTACAACTGATTTTTAAGGAAGATCTATTAGAGGAACTTCATAATGTTTAATTCCAAGAAACCTTTTAGAAGCACTCAGCTGTTAAAAAATGTTTTGGGTGATTAATTTACTTAGCCCAGGGTCAGATTTTTTTTTTATAATGAAAAAAAAAAGGCAACAAAAACAGAAAAGTTTTACTTTTTTGTACAGTAAGATGTTTAACATAAAATTTGAATGCTATTTCTGCATCTATTACTGTGAAAAGGCCGTTGTAATTGTATCTGTGACTCTTTTTGACTTACATCCACCTCCTTCATCTAAGGTTTCAGAATTAATCGTGCTCAAAGAACGATACGTTTCCACAGCAATGATGTTAGAGCCAGGATGGTAGCAGACTATTTCTGTAGATGCGTCTTCTGTGAGTCAAATAGCCCAGACTGTTAATTTTCACTGTGCCACATTCCTATTCCAGGACATAAGCTCTAAATTGATATGGGTGAATATTTGTATGAATAAATATATATTCAGTGCTAAAATATGTTAGTTATACACGTTGATCAGTTTGGCACAGAGCAGGTCTAGAAAAAAAAAAGACTTGGACATTTTCTTTGTTGTCTTTATTTAGGTATGTGCTGCTCTATCTGCTTTTATTTGTTGAACTTTCCTTGAAATTGATTTGCTTCTTGTAACCTTCAGTGTTTGTGTGTAGATAAAAATGAAGGTCTTTGATTGAGAGCCTTGAGTCATTGTAGTATCTCGCCGCCTAAAGTAAAGTGGACTGGACTGAATGTTCCCTTCTCCGTTCTGTTTTGTTCCCGTGTCTTTTTACTAGGTTTACTGACATAAATCTCACAAGACATCCTTCTAGAATCTGAATATGTGCCAGGAACTCTGAATAAAAGGAACATAGTGTTCCGCCACACACGTTCGCAAGCTTCAGTGTACATTTAAATAAAAATACCCTAAAACTCTACACCCGTATGTGTCTGCACGCACACACACATAGACGGGTAGAAACTAACAATTTTTCTAGAAACAAAAATAGAACAATTAAGTCAATCCTGTGTGAAAAATGACACAAACACACAGATACGTGCATATGCGCAGCCTCGCATTTCTGAGCTCGTTCTTTTGTGAGAAAAGAAAATAATGACTACATTTGAGGTTTCATAACTTTAAAGATTTGATAATAAAGAAAACACATGTCAGCATCACAAAGCTGTATTTGCATTTATCTAAAGATAGCAGTGCCTTATTATATATGGCTAAAATTAGAAGGAAAATATTGTATGTTTGTTTTTCAGGGGAACACGGGTATGTATGAGTGGTGAGATGTCATCTTTAGAGGATATCTTTTCCACTAACCAGTGCCCAACTGCTGTCTTTGCCTCCCAAGGCACTGATGTCACTCCAAAAGGTGACCGTGGAGTATGTAAGGTAATCCATTCATTAGTAACTCTATATCACAGTTGTTAGTTTACAGGTACTGTATTTTTTTCTGTAGTCATGAATGATACAGTGGGTCCAAAAGTGTGCAACCACTAGTGAAAGCCCTTCTGTTTTATATATTTTTTTAAGTAAATATACATTTTTTCTTTAAAAATCACAAAAGAACATTCAAACAAAAGGCATTTCAGCATCCACTTGTTCATGTATGTTTGTGCTGTTGATTTGAGAAGCATATTGCTTTATTGAAGTGGACTTGTGAGAGTTTGTGAAAACTTGACGTAAATCAGTGGATTTTTGTTTCACAATCAGTATGATCTGGTGTTTATTTAAAATAAAAATGAGGTTGTGTAAGGATGGATTGTTAACTGTTTTCTCCTCTGCGTCTCTAAAGATTGTGAAACAGCATGGTGTGGAGGGGCAAAAGCCGATGACTGGTGACAGGGTGTTTGTCCACTACACTGGCAGACTCCTAAATGGCAAGAAGTTCGACTCCAGTCTAGATCGCAAAGAGCCTTTTGTTTTCAATGTGGGAAAAGGTAATAGATTTCATAGATTTGATCTGTATATATTGTTTTGTATTTGCAGCATCTTTGATGAAACAAATCCAGTGTGACAAATGGATAAGCAGATAGATAATTTTATGTGCTATCCTTTTATATACATAATTTTCATATTCATTAATCTTAACATGGCCTGCGATGCACTGTGTAATTATTTGGCTCAACTTGATTCGGTTGTGGACGGTGGTTCCACGCACTGGGTTTTTGATGGATTTGCTTAAGCTTAAATTAAACTGCCAGCTCTACTTAAATAACTTGCTTTGTAGAAAACTGTACTGAACTGAGTAAACCCTAATAAAATTAGACGTTAGTCACTTTAACCCTCTTGTGGTTAACTGCTAGGTAGCAATAGTGCAGTAATTGCGTTTTCAGTGAAGCAACATGCATCATACTCTTCACGTAAGAATCCGCATTCTAATTAGAACTCCTCTCCACGTAAGAGAAACTCTTCTAAATATCAACATTAAAGCATATGAAACATTTTTTCCTCTCAAAAGCACTTTTAACGTTTACCCGTTAGGTCATATGCAAAGCATGCTAGGAACTAGAACCCTCTATGCAGTTTTAGCAAGGAAACTTTAAATTAATAATGATAAAATTCAGATTGAGAATTGTGTTTACAAGTTCATTTTGATTATGTAAACTGAGAAAGTGGCAAATCAAATATTTGTGTAATTTTAAAAAGCTGTAATAGATGACAAGTTGCTTTAAAAAGAAGAAAAATCGAATCGTAATTCTTTCTGTATTTGATCTGCACATGCAAGTCATTTATATTATACTGACTTGTCTTTCATGTTTAAGATGCAACTCAATTAAAAGTGTCTGTTAAATGGAATGATTTAATAACCTGTCAATTTCACTTTACATTTCTCATATAAGAGCAAGGATGAAATTCCAGTTTAATGACATTTGCGGTTGCATTTAAAAAGGGGTGTAAATGCTAGTGTTGTTTAGACATGTGGTGCCTCCCTTATTATCTGCTGTTTCATTTTCAAAGAAACAATTTGTATTTAGTCCTAAAGGGTATTAACACAAATGATTAACTAAATAGGCCGCAAACTAAAGTTTTTATTCAGTGTTTAAAATATAAATGTTTTTGAGGAATATGTGGATTATGAAGTTTTATTTTTAAAAACGATTTTTTATTTGTAATAAGTAACATTTGCATATTAGACAATATAACAAGTATACTTTTACTTATATTTTTCTTAGAATGGCAAAGCATTGAATTTATAAAGTACTGTCTGGTTGATTCACACAGGTCAGGTCATCAAGGCGTGGGACATTGGCATATGTTCCATGCAGAAAGGAGAGGTGTGCTTGATGCTTTGTAAGCCTGAATACGCGTACGGTTTAGCTGGCAGCCCCCCAAAGGTTCCTCCCAATGCCACACTTGTGTTTGAGGTAGGAACATCACTTAGATAACATACACATAACCTGCACATTCATGAATAAATTTTAAAAATATATGTGACCCTGGATCACAAAACCAGTTATAAGCGTCATTTTTTCAAAATTGAGATGTGTACATCATATGAAAGCTGGATAAATAAGCTTTTCATTGATGTATAGTTTGTTAGGATAGGACAGTATTTCAAAAAAATCAAAATATTGAGAAAATTGCCTTTAAAGTTCTTCAAATAATGTTCTTAACAATGTATATTACTAATCAAAAATTAAGTTTTCATACATTTACAGTAGGAATTTTACAAAATATCTTCATGGAACACGATCTTTACTTAATTTCCTAATGATTTTTGCCATAAAAGAAAAATCAATAATTTTGACACATACAATGTATTTTTGGCTATTGCTACAAATAAATCCCAGCGACTTGCGACTTAAGGTTTTGTGGTCCAGGGTCACATATTTGTTTTGTAGAGAAGGCATTATTGGTGTTTCTTCAACCATGCAGACTTTTGACACTTTCTGTGGATGTTTATTTTTATATGTAGTTTTAATAATAAAAAGTATACATAGAGACCTAAAAGGCTCAGAAACTGTTAAAACTGTCTCTCCGTGGTGTATAAAATGCTAGACCCAGAACACAAAAAAGCCTCTTCTGTTATAAGCTTGTTATCTTTAAAAGTACAAATGGTTCTGGCTTCCCACAATTAGATTGAGCTGCTGAGCTTCAGAGGGGAGGAGCTTACGGAAGATGGTGGGATTGTGAGGAGAATAAAGGTCAAAGGTGAAGGCTATAACAATCCTAATGAAGGGTCCACAGTACATGGTACGTCTAGGGAATTTTTAAAGTGGTTGTTATTCATGAATAATGCATTCACATGATCTCTGCCCCTTTTGGATATACTATTAATGCTGTCTGGTTTCTGTTCCTAAGTACATTTGGAGGGGTGGTGTGGAGATCGGTTATTTGATTCTCGAGATGTCACCTTTGTGGTGGGTGAATCAGAGGACGTGGGTGTGCCTTTAGGAGTGGACAGGGCCATGGAGAAAATCCAAAAGGGGGAATGCTGTTTATTATATCTGAAGGCCAAGTAAGATTTGCTTTTAATAGTTGCTGTATTAACTATATATTGCTCAGTAAGGATTAATAATATAATATAATATAATATAATATAACCAACTCCATCTTACTCTGTCTTTGTTATGCTTTCAGGTATGGTTATGGTAAAGAGGGTAAAAAAGAATATGACATTGGATCAAATGCAGAACTACTATATGAAGTAACACTGAAAGACTTTGAAAAGGTGAGAAATGTAATTTTTCATCTAAAAGCTTTCTGTTCGGAATACAGTGGGGTCCACTAGCAATACTTGGTACAATTTATTGCCATTATATATAGCATCCATTATTTTTTCCATTACAAGTTTTATTGTATTACACGTTTATTGAACATCTGACTTTTTGTACAAAGGAGCACACACAGCCCATGTCAAATTAGATTATTTTATTAGCAACCAACAAATTGAATACTTTCAAATCCTATTTTCAGGGTTTCAATGTGTTCTTAGAACTGTGTATACATATGTATACATGGATGTGTACATAGACACACACACAAACACACACACACAAACAACTTTCTGGGTAGTTTTATTTAACTCAGCTATTGTATAATTACTGTATTTCTTGCTTAAAATAAACCCAAAATGAACATTTATTAACATTTATTAATATGTTCAATAAATGAACATTTATTAATAAGTTAATAAATAGCATCATTTAAATTGCTTATTAATAAATGTTTATTGATGATGCCTCTAGTAATTATGTGACTGATTTTTAATTTACAGCCTATTTTTTTATTTTTACAGCCTATATTTTGAGGTGATAATTTTAAGATAGCCATATAGTATTTTTTAAACAATAGTTGAGTTAAATGAAACTACCCAGAAAGTTTGGTTAAAAATTTAGCGCTGGGTCAAAACAACCCAGTCGCCGGGTTTGCCCATATTTTACACAGCGCTGGGTTGTTTTTAACCCATCATTTTTTTGTGTATACACACTGCCGTTCAATAGTTTAATGTTTTATTAAAGAAGACTTTTTTGCTTATCAAGGCTGTTTTTATTTGATTAAAAATACAGAAAAAACAGTAATATTGTGAAATATTATTGCAATTTAAAATAGTGTTTTTTTATTTTAATATACTTTAAAATACAATTTATTCTTGTGATGCAAAGCTGAATTTTTTAATCACCACTCCAGTCTTCATTGTCAAATGATCCTTCACAAATCATTCTAATATGCTGATTAATA
This sequence comes from Labeo catla, assembly GCA_012976165.1. Classification (NCBI taxonomy): domain Eukaryota; kingdom Metazoa; phylum Chordata; class Actinopteri; order Cypriniformes; family Cyprinidae; genus Labeo; species Labeo catla. The sequence continues at coordinate 3,014,415 of VONZ01000019.1, read as the reverse complement.
ATCGATATTGGAAACAGATGTGCTGCTTAATTTTTTGGAACCTGTGATACTTTTTTCAGGATTCAGGAGAAAAAAAGTGATAGTAAAGACTTATATTGCTACAAAGATTTGTATTTTGAATAAAAGCTGTTCTTTCTAACTTTTTATTTATCAAAGAATTCTAAAAAAAGTATCACAGGTTCCAAAAAATATCAAGCAGCACAACATTGATAATAAATAGCATATTAGAATGATTAGAATGATAGAAGGATCATGTGACACTAATGGCTGATAAATATTCAGGTTGCATCATGGAAATAAATTGTATTTTAGAGAAAATTAAAAAAAAAATGTTATTTTAAATTGCAATAATGTTTTCATAAGACACTTCTTTAAAAAACAAAAAAATCGTACTGATCCCAAACTTTTGAACAGCAGTGTGTGTACACACACACACACACACACACACACACACACACACATTGTTTATTGTTACAATGTTTTATTATATTGTTATTATATTGTTTTGTTATATTAATATGGAATTTAATAAGCAGGGGTAAAATACCTTCTGGAACAAATATGTCTTTAAAAGGGGAGTTAAAAATGTAGATAAACAGAATATAGTTAAAGTGCGCCCTCTACTGGTCATACAGAGAATTAAAAGAAAATCTAGAAAGCCTAACAATTCCTAATATTGTTTCCCTAGGCCAAAGATTCCTGGGAAATGGACCTTAAAGAGAAACTGGAATGTGCTGTTTTAGTCAAACAAAAAGGGACGCAGTATTTCAAGGTTCGCTTCCTTTTTGTCTTTTGTTTTGAGTCACTACTGAGCTTGCCTACTAAGTTGCTTTTTATTTTATTGTAGACTAGCATTTTGCATTTTGTTTTTGCTTTTGTAATAATGAATACATAAAACTAATAATAACAGTTATTAGTAATATTAATAATAATATACATAAAATAACTGACTTAATTTCACTATAAATGTTTCTAATTTTATTCTATTGGATATTGAATATTTTTTAACTCGAGTTAAGATGCTTCCTACGATCGTCTTGTTTCTGCAGCAGTCAGGTAGTTGACAGCCTTCTTTATACTGTGCTTTCAGGCTGGACGGTACAACTATGCTGTAATTCAGTATCAGCGGATTGTAAACTGGTTAGAGATGGAGTGTGCTGCAGGAAAGGAGCAGCAACAAGCCATCCAGGCCTTCCTATTAGTGGCCCATCTGAATCTTGCCCTGTGCTTTCTGCGATTGCGCGAGTACTCTCAAACAGTGGAGAACTGCAACAAGGTAGATTGAGATAGCAGTGAACAAAATATAACCTAGTATGTGCTTTAAAACAGTTTTTTCTTACTGTGTCATACTGGTTGTCATTTGCTAGGTTATGGAGCTGGACCCAGAAAATGAGAAAGCTCTGTATCGACGAGGTGAAGCACGTCTTTTGCGCAATGAGTTCAGCATGGCTTTGATGGACTTCAAGCAAGTTTTGCAAGTTAACTCCTTCAACCGTGCTGCCCGCAGCCAGATCGCCATCTGTCAGCGCAAGATTCGTGAGCACCATGAGCGTGACAAGAAGATCTATGCAAACATGTTCCAGAGGTTTGCTGAACACGATGCTAAGGTATGCCAACTATCACACTGGCCAGACAGAAAAGTTTATTCTTGACAATTTCACCCCTTTTAGGAATGCAGCATTAGGAAGTCCTTAATTCTTTACTTGAATAAACAAAGCCCTTGGTTATACTCAACAAATCTAACCACATTCAAAAACACTAATACAGATGAGGCTCAGACATAATCTAAAGCTTATTGACATTTTGACATACAGTATTAGTCAGGTTAACAAATAATATCAAATGTAATTTTTTATGTGTTTAATTAAAGTAATATTACATTTTTCAAAAATGCAAATTCAGCCTTATGTTATGTCTTTTGCATACAATGAAAATAATTATACGCAAAAATGACAAAAAAGCATCATTAAAACAAATATAATTAAGTCAGTGACTTTCTTTGTTATATTTAAAGTCTTCTGAAGCTGATGTTTGCGCAAGGAACTAAAATTTAAGTTTTTACTAAGAATCTTCCCTTTTTGCTCACTCTTCCTGTATGAAAATGTAATATATAACATATATTGCAATATATGTTGCCTATAAGGTAACAGTAATTATATGTAGGTTTATAACATACAATCCCCATAGTAAAATTTGTATGTGTACATATAATTATGTTAAATATGAGTTTTTATATGGGATCATACAAAATGCATGTTATTTTTTATTTAGGACTGACCTGAAAAAGATATTTCACATAAAAGTCATTTACATATAGTCCACAAGAGAAAATAATAGTTGAATTTGTAAAAATGACCCTGTTCAAAAGTTTACATCCCCTTGATTCTTAATACTGTGTTGTTACCTGAATGATCCACAGCTGTGTTTTTTGTTTAGTGATAGTTGTTCACGAGTCCCTTGTTTGGCCTGAACAGTTAAACTGCCCACTGTTCTTCAGAAAAATCCTTTAGGTCGCACAAATTCTTTGGTTTTTCAGCATTTTTGTGTATTTGAACCCTTTCCAACAGTGACTGTATGATTTTGAGATCCAACTTTTCACACTGAGAACAACTGAGGGACTCATATGCAAGTATGAGGGGGGGGGGTGTAAAAACTTTTGAACAGAATGAAGATGTGTACATTTTTCTTATTTTGCCTAAATATCATACTTTTTTATTTAGTACTGCCCTTCAGAGGCTACAAAAGATACTTACATGTTTTGCAGAAGACAAAATAAGTTAAATTTACCCTGATTTACCAAATTCAGAAAGTTTTCACCCCCCGGCTCTTGATGCACCGTGTTTCCTTCTGGAGCATCAGCAAGTGTTTGAACCTTCTGTAATAGTTGCATATGAGTCCTTCAATTTTCCTCAGTGTGAAAAGATTTTTCTAAAGAACAGCAGGCAGTTTAACTGTTCAGGACAAACATGGGCTCATGAACAACTATCACTAAACAAAAAACACAGCTGTGGATTATTCAGGTAACAACACAGTGCTAAGAATCAAGGGGATGTAAACTTTTGAACCGCGTCATTTTAATAAATTCAGCTACTATTTTCTTTTGTGGACTATATGTAAACATCTCTTATATGAGGTCAGGTCAGGTCAGTACTAAATACAAAATAACATGTATTTTGTATGATCTCTCTTATTTTGGTAAAATAATTACATTTTGAATGATTCTGAAAGGGGGGTGTAAACTTTTGACCTCAACTGTATATATTATAGAACAATAGACCAATATATATTTATATATGCAACTTTATTAAAACAATTTAAATCAGTGGTTCTCAACTTTTTTGACTCGAAAACACCCAATATATAGTAAGAAAAATGTTGAATAAATTAAATTAACTACAAATCATTTTTGTGATTCCAGCAGTTGTTCTGTATTCCACAACTTTTTGTTCTTCAGTTAAAAAATTGGGAGGGTAAATTAAACGAAAGCATTTTAATTTAGAAGTTAAATATAGGTTCGATTATTTTAATATTTTTGGGCAAACTGTCCTTTTAATAATTGATATCTTGTCTGTTTTAACCACTCTGAAAACACTTAGTTTCAGCATTTAAAAATGAACGTTGTTTCTGTTTGTAGGTGGGCCGATTAAAAAGGAAAAAAGAAGAGAGTGGGATTTCAGATCAGAATAAGCAAGGACTAAAGAGACAACGTCTCAGTCAGGACGGCTCCTAAAACTCCAGACGCTATTCAGGAGGCCCAAACATGGAGGTCAGGCTGTGGGGATGGCTGGTTCATCCTGGAGTCCGTCGTGAGAGAGGTAACGGTTAGAGGTGTGGATGAGCCCTCTATACACTTTGACCTCGGACTTCATTATGTCTCAGACTGAAAGCAAATTCTGGGAAAGAATCGCATAACGGTTTATAGGCGTTGAGGAGCTTCAGACCTTATTGACATTCCTACAACGAGGAAAAAAAACAACAAAAACCAAAGCGCACAATTCTACGACCACCTGTAAACCTGTACGGTGCACGCCTCGGCTATCACAAAGGCATTCATCCGCTGCATTAATGCAAAAGCATTATAGACTTGAATACAACCTAGTACCTTACCATGTACTGTACAGTATTCAGTGTAACTGCATTAACTTTGTGCATAATCAGATTAGGAGTTTGCAGTGAAGGGGTATGTACTGGGGGCTTGATGTTTTTTGTACTATATTTGTATAAGTGTGTATGATATTTAGACTCAAGTGACCATAGTGGGTAGCTGGACCTAAAAGTGCAATCCTCCCTTTGGGAAAAAACCTATTTTGCGACTCTGCCCACTGTATTCTTTTAAGGAGTCGCGGCAGGCCCACATTCACACGCTTTTGATACTTTTGAAACACTTGTGCATGCTTCTTTACCACATCCTGCGAACGTCCTTGATTTTAGACTGCGTTTTAAAATATCTGCAGGTTAGTTTCAACCTGGAACCCGGTAGATATACTTGACTGAAGTTCAATAGCTATATTTTTGAGCTGAGTTTCCATTACAGTTTAAAGCTCAAATGCTTTTTAGACAAATCTTTTGACAAGATAGGAATATTTCAAGTAACAGTTCTCTTAAAACCCACTTGTTTATTTGATCAAATACTAACTAGTGTGGTTTGCATGTTTTTCAGCATGTTCCCCACGTTTCAGACAGTTTTAATAATATTAATAATAAACGGTTTGTTAACTTTTTTTCTGTTTACAGTTTGATGCATTACAGCAGGCCTGTCAATAAATATTCAAAGAAAACTGTTCAGCTGTCATGTTTTTGTAATTATTTGTACTCAGTGTCTGACTTTAGACATTTACACACTCAGTATAAGTCTGCGAACATGCTTTTCAGAAATGTTGTATGTACACAACTGTTTAAAAATTGTAGAATTTTAATTAATACTTTATTTACAAGGACAAACACTACCAGTCAAAAGTTTTTGAACAGTTTTCATGTTTTTTAAAGAAGTCTCTTTCGCTCACCAAGCCTGCATTTATGTGATCTGAAGTACAACAAAAACAGTAACATTTTGAAATATTTGTACTATTTAAAATTACTTGTTTTCTATTTGAATATATTTTTAAAAATTTCCTGTGATCAAAGCTACATTTTCAGCATCATTACTTCAGTCACATGATCCTTTGGAAATCATTCTAATATGCTGATTTGCTGTTCAAGAAACTTTATTATTATTATTGTTATTATTATTTAAAACAACTGAGTTAATTTATTTCAGGATTCTTCCATGAATAGAAAGATCCAAATATCATCATTTATCTGAAATAAAAAGCTTTTGTAACATTATTTTTAAGAAATATAGATATTAATACTTTTATTTAGCAAGGATGCTTTAAATGGATCAAAAACTGATGATAAAGACATTTATCATGTTACAAAAGACTTCTGTTTCAGATAAATGCTGTTGAGCTTTCTATTCATCAAAGAAACCGGAATATTCTACTCAGCTGTTTTCAACATAGTAACAGTAATGTTTTTGAGCATCTAATCAGAATATTACAATGATTTCTGAAGGATCATGTGACTGGAGTAATGATGCTGAAAATTCAGCTTTGAAATCAGAAATAAAGTACATTTTAAAATATAAGTTATTTTGAATAGTAAGAATATTTCAAAATTGTTCTTGTTTTTTGTCTGTACTTTGAATCAAATAAATGCAGGCTTGAGGAGCAACAGAGACTTATTTAAAATATATTAAATCTTACTGTTCAAAAACTTTTGACTGGTAGTGTATTAAATTGACAAGCAAAAACAATTATACACAGTTAAGATATTTATGATGTTACAAATATTTTTATTTAAAATACAGTAGTCTTGAAAAAAGTATCATGGTTTTCACAAAACTTTTAAGCCTCACAACATTAATAACAACAATGTTTCTTGAGCTCCAAGGATCATGTGATACCAAGACTGGAGTAATGATGATGAAAAATCAGCTTGCATCGCAGAAATTATATTGTAAAACATTAAAGTAGAAAACAGTTATTTGTAATAATTATCACAAAAGGTACAAGAGAGACAAAAGCTCCCATTTCAAAAAATATATATATATTTTTAAACTGTAGAAAGAATGCCTAAAAATGTATTTTCAAAACTACTGAAGATTCAACTATTTTTGTGATAATGGTAAAAAAAAAAAATGTTTCAATTAAAAATCATATTATAGAAAAGGCAGCTAGAGGGACCCCTTTCCCAAAATTCCCACTCTGGGATAAAAGGCCTCTGAAAAAAAAAACTATTAAGTGATATAGTGTAAAATACATGGGCAAATTGTCACTATATGCAATTATTTTGAAACAGCAAAATACTTTGTGCGTTTTAAAGGAACACTCCACTTTTTTTTTGAAAATATGTTCATTGTCCAACTCCCCAAGAGTTAGCATAGATCATTGACTCTGATTAGACCGTTAGCATCTCACTCAAAAATGACCAGAGAGTTTCGATATTTTTCTTATTTAAAACTTGACTTTTCTGTAGTTACATCGTGTACTAAGACTGACGGAAAATTAAAAGTTGCGATTTTCTAGGCTGATATGGCTAGGAACTATACTCTCATTCCGGCGTAATAATCAAGGAACTTTGCTGCCGTACCATGGGTGCAGCAGGCGCAATGATATATTACGCAGCGCCTGAAATAGGTTAACTTCCGTCAACATAACCAACGTGACCACCTGGAGGCGCTGCGTACTATCATTGCGCCTGCTGCACTCATGGTACGGCAGTAAAGTTCATTGATTATTACGCCGGAATGAGAGTATAGTTCCTAGCCATATCAGCCTAAAAAAAATCGCAACTTATCATTTTCTGTCGGTCTTAGTACACAATGTAAATACAGAGAAGTCAAGTTTTAAATAGACAAATATCGAAACTCTTTGGTCATTTTTGAGCGAGATGCTAACGGTCTAATCAGATTCAATGATCTATGCTAAGCTATGCTAAAAGTGCTACCGCCAGACTCGGAGATCGGCTGAATGGATTCGGAAACGGTAAAACTCATCTGTTTAACTCTAGGGAAGTTGGAAAATGAGCCTATTTTCAAAAAAAGTGGAGTGTTCTTTTAACTAAATGCTAACTTTAAAATAACCACTTTAGCAAACAGTGTAGACATTTTCAGTTTATTTAATCACTTTGGCAGTTCATTACGCCTATAATTTACTGCTTTAGAAACCAAACTGTGTACACAATTTGTACAGGCATATTTCACAAATTAATCTACATTGTAATTGGCCCACTTTACAAATCCACATCACAAGAAACCCATTCCCCCCTATTCTCCGGAACACAATGTTTAGCTGTGCAAACATTCAGCTTTTTCATCCTCTGCCAAACAGTGTTTGGGTGGCCTTTTGGCCAGAATGTATATTTGCAAATGGAGGCCTTTAACCCAGTTGTAGACTAAAGAACAGCACCATCACCGGCTTTTCATTCTTAAGAATGATAAAGAGTTTTAAACTTTAAACCATCAGCCACCACTATCATGATTTATACTCAGATTTAGTTTTTCCACTTAACCTGCATATAACTTTAACCTCCTATGGTCAGGCAAATGAAGCAGCAGTTCAAATGTAGGATTTTCAGTGTTACACTGTTAATTATTTACATTAATAAATCACATTAAGACACCTCAGAAACAACAGTACAGTATATAACTGATAATCTGTCCTGCCTGATAGCAATCATGGATGACGTTACTCTCTAACAATTTTAACCCAAGCATTTAAAACTCAACCAGCTTTCACCTTTCACCCAGTTGTTTAATATGTGCTTCAGAACAGTTTTTTTTAAACCTGCTATCACCAACATATTTTAAACAGCAATCATTTTCAATCATTCAACTGTTGAACAGAGCATTTATTAAAACTTTAATCACTGGCCATTTAGTGCATCATTTATAAAAATGTACATGAGCTTAAATGACCTACAGGTATTCCCTTAAATTATCCATTTTACTAAAAAAATAGATTATAGGATATAGACAGTATACAGACTGTACATCTAAGCAGATTTAAGTAGCAAAATATGGATCTATTTTCTTGATGGATCTATTACAAATGCTATAATTATCCCAATGTAATTTTTTTTCTGTAACACTTTAAAAAAAAACTCTAGCACTTGGGGCACAAAACAGCAAAGTGTTGCATGATTGACCCACAAAAACGTAAAAAATATTATTCTACAATACTGCTACATTTCAAAATTTGATAGAAATGAACCAAATGTGCCTTTTACTTCTTTTAAAAGGCACAAAGTCTGTCATAGCGAGCTGTTAACACATTATCCAACATTTTTCTAATCATACACCAACTGTAATGAACGTTGGGCCATCCAAAATAGGGCTGGTCCACTCCCTCATGATAATATCATTTTTTTTGCTATCTTCTTTAGAAGAACTGATATCTTGTGCATGTTTATGATACAGTAGGTTGTAGACACTATCACGCTAGAATGACGTCAAACCGTTTTCCTCAGATATGGCCGAGCTTTAAATCCAGATGCTTGCTATTGAGAACCTAAGAGTAAAATGAGTCAATAACTTATAAAACAGTCACTTACGGTTTGTGCCTTCTTGAGATATCACATGAATGTGTATCATCAAAAGCATATTGATATCAAAAGTTGTCCAAAATACAGCTCAAGGATGTATGTTTCTCTATCAGTCATAGGTCATGTTGTACTTTCTGTTGCGGTCACAGGGTTTCTTTCTGTTCTTCTGATGTCAAAGGTAAATCACTTGCTGGAGTGCAAAGGACACGCAGTCTCTAAAAAATGTGAAAGCATATAGTTGCAATGTAAGTGCTTTGAACATCCCGTTTGCATTTAAATGTAATTTAGTGTTGTTTAATGTTAAATCACGCATGGAATTACCTGTTTCAGTGTACCAGGAGTGATAAGGATGACATAGATCATCCATATGGGAACCATTAATGTTGAGGAGAGTGTGAACCACCAGCCAACAGCTAAACCCCACCATGGGTATTCAACTGCGTTGTTAAACTTTAGAGGAGTGAATTTAACCAAAGAGAAGATAAATGTGGCCTAAAGAAGCAAAGACATGCATTGGATTAATGCTGAATGCATAATAAAAAGCTTTGGTGTTCTTCCATATGATTATTACTTCAAGTGGGCAACCAGAATAACGCTATTTTATTTTAATGACCATATGAATCAGGCACTTACTATACACACAGTTGGAGTGATATATTTCCAACAGTATTTCATTAGTGTCAAAGGACGATAACCAATCATGTCTACAATATTTTCATACAGACGATCAGCACCTGAAAAACCAGTGACATTTGAAATCAGAGGTCAAAATAATAAGGAAGAGGTGACCACGTAAATTACCTGCACATATTATAAGACTGCTTAGCAGTATTGTGCTCAATTCTTATTGTGTATGACACATGACCAAAATTTACTATAAACACAATGTTGAAGTATGATGATGGGTGTGCTTTAAAAATCATGGCTAACAACACAAAAGCTGTAGGTTTAAAATAAGGTGACTGAAGTGCTACTAGTGTCCTTGAAGGCGGCACTTAAGGTGTTTAGTTTAACTGTATACAGCTTATCATATAAGAAAGTTAAGTTATTTTTAGCACAGTATTTCTGCACAAAAATGTACAATCCGGTTGATCATGATGATCAAATATTGGAGAAAAATATTATGATATTCAGTTTTACAAGGCAGACTCGTTTTAAAGACATGTATATACATCTGTGTTTTTAAGTGCTGATTGAATATTATTACTCACCATAAAACCAGCCAATACATACTGACTGTACAATTGCAAATAGCAGGAGGGCCATCCCACTGCAGGAGTAGTAATCAAATAACTGGAAGATATACAGGCCACCCTATTGAACCGGTGCAAAAAAGATGAAATTGATCAATTGATCAAATCTCAGATTTTCACATTGGTCATTAAAGGGATAGATTATGCAAAAATGAACATTCTGTCATTAATTACTCACCCTCACGTCGATCCAAAACTGAAAGACCTTCATTCATCTTCAGAACACAAATTAAGATATTTCTGATTAAATCCAAAACAGGGGTGGATGCTTAATCGAAAAGTAATAAAAACTGAAATTCAGAACCTCTAACCGACGTAATTTTCCCCATGTTGGTTATTATTATTTTTTTTTATCCTGTTTATACTTAACCATTAACATACTACCGCATGTGTAGTCGGTGCGATATGGACATGCACAACCGCTATATGTCTCGGACAGAGTGGCACGTTTAAGATGTTGTGTCAAGTTAACAGTATTTAAACTTTAACATGCAGTGCCACTCATCAATGTCAGTTCCAAAACAGTGGATCAATCACAGGGTTTCCGCAGGCTTTATGAGGGTAAATTTAAGACTTTAAGACCTTTTTAAGACCAGCTAAAGAAAATGTAAGAAAAAAAATATAATAATATTATATATATATATATATATATATATATATATATATCTCAAGGGGAAAACAATACAGCAATATGTAAGTATAGTTTGAGTTTTACGTTTCAGTTTTCCCTCTTTCCCTCGCTTTCCTTCTGTAAAAGCGGTCATGCACATTTTACTTTCACTTTCAAACCAGTGGCAATTTGGTGTAAAGCAGTTGTTTGTTTTTAGTTCGTTTGAGTTTTCCCTTTTCTTCACTTTTCTTTTCAGTTTCAAGTAGCTTGTAAAAGTGTTGTGCGCATTTTACTTTCACTATTAAATTAGTGGCATTAACGTAACAAACTTTTATTAACAAAACAAATAGAAATACACCATGTTATATGCCCAATAAAAAAATAATAACCTACAGTTTAAATAGGTATACAAAACTGAAGACACTGTGTAACCAAATAAATAAGTAATGTAATAGAAAAAAAAAATGACAGTTTAAATAAAAATCAGCAAACACTGTGGAACCAAATAAATATGAAACTTCCACTATCACCTTAGATAAATGGCAGAAGTCAACAGGCTTTTCAAAATCCAAAAACAGGCGCTTTTGCAGTTTGTTTTAAAACTCTTTCATCATGGTCTTGTCTTTCTCACCTCTCTTCTTGTCAGCCAGCTCACTCTCTTCAGGTGATAAATGATCTGATCCGTGATGCGACTGTCGTTCAGCATTCAGTTTTAATTGTATTGTCTGTTCTCTAACTGAACTAAATGACTTTTATTACTATAAAAAAAAATCAAAACAACAAGTTCTGACAGATAAAGCAGCACATACTGCCATCTATCGTGAATTGTTTAATGAATATTGAGCAACCTAAGCCATGTGGCACAGAAATTACGCTTTCGGTTCACTTTAAAAATGAAACACGAGGAAACAATCCCTCACGAAAATTAATGCCATGATCATATGAATTTAAGACTTGCTGCTCTGATTCAAGACATTTTCAAAGCCTTAATTCATAGAAAAGCGATTTAAGACTTAAGACTTTTTTTAAAAACCCTGCAATCAAAAGACCAGGGAGAGGAAAAAAAAAAAAAAAATTCGCTAAGTGAAGTCTTTATTTTGGTTTTCTTTGCACAGAAGTAGTATTCTCGTAGCTTCACTAAATTAAGGTTGAACCATTGATGTTACATGGACTATTTTAATAATGACCTTACTACCTTTCTTGGCCTTGAATGTGTCAGTTGCGTTGCTGTCTATGCAGGGTCAAAAAACTTTAGGGGGTCAAAAAAATTAATTTGTGTTCTGAAGATGAACAAAGGTGTTACAGGTTTGGAACTACATGAGGTTGAGTTATTAATGACAGAATTTTTATTTTTAGGCAAACTATCTCTTTAAGGGATCTAACTTTGACTGTTAATGACAAATATCAAACATTAAAAGCAACAATAATTACTAAATTATGAACAATCACCTCTGTCACCATCAGGAGGCCAATGAGGAAGCAGACCACACAAATGAGAAGGAGGAAGAGTTTACGGCGGTGTCCTTGAAGGAAGAAGTTGGAGTTCATGTCTGTTATTGCTGTCATGAGAGACTCTAAACCCACAAACTGAAAAACAGAATGAAGTGCAATGACAGTGTTTTGTTTTTATTGCAGTACTGCTCTAAAAGTTACAAAACACATTTACTGTAAGCATACTACATGCACAAAAGGTATGAACCCAGGTCACTATTGTGTAATATAGTTTTTTTTATTTTTTATATAGTAGTAGTAGTGGTAGTATAATAAATATCTGCTGTGTTAAACAGCATAATCTGGGTAGTAGATAATAAAACCATAACTGAAATTTTCACAGTCATACACATTGAGAGATGCAGGGCTCTCACCTCACTGTCAAGCCCAAGAAGAATAATCATGAGGAAAAAGCATATGGACCACAGCTGGGACAGAGGCATCATAGCTACAGCTCGTGGATATGCAATGAAGGCCAAACCAGGACCTGGCAAAACAAGTAGATTGAGACTAAATGAGTAGGAAATGACATAAAGGACATGGCATAAATGAGCCACCGTTGTTTAAGTTACCTGACTCTGCTACCATTGAGATATCAACCCCCTGTTCGAAAGCCATAAAGCCCAAAACTGAAAAGATGGCAAAGCCAGCTACAAAACTGGTTCCGCTATTCAGCAGGCACAGGTAAACACAATCTCTATAAGCAGAAAGACAAAGCATACCGTCAAAACCCATCACAGTAAATGCAATGTTCAACTGCAAAATGTACTTTTTAATCCATTTAATCCTGCATATATACAGGTAAGAACATGTATTGCCTCCAAAGATATTTCTAAACATACACTACAAGTCAAAAGTTTTTGAACAGTAGTATTTTAATGTTTTTTTTTTTCCATTTACATATGGAATGGGTTTAAATGTAATTTGAATGAATGTGGTTCTCATCACATGAGTTCGCTCACTTGTAGCAGTTGTTGTTGTATTTATTGTAGCTTCCCAAAGCTGTAAGGCACCCAATGCAGAGGGCATAAGAGTAAAATATTTGTGTTCCAGCATCCATCCACACCTAAAGACAAAAAAAATGCAAGTTCACAACTACTGACCAATCCATTAGGTATTTAGCAACACGACACATCAAGCGTCTGGTCTGGTTCCACTCAGAAACATCCAAGTTATGTTTCTGAATGATTTGGTATCACTAAAATGTATTAAGAATAGTTCAAGTCTATTACCATATTTACTGACATATCGCTTGAGACTTATTGTAATTAAGACTGTAATTGAGACTTATTGTAAAAATTGTAATTAAACTTATTAGGAGTACTACTTGTGCACAATGCACATTTCTTAATATTAAGCCTAAAATATGTTTTATTATGTATATATTTATGTATATATTGTTTATGTATACATTTCAAATATACTTAAGTATATCTTCAGGTGGACTTCAGCACTACTTCTGCACAATTAAAGTGCATTAAGTACAAAATTAGTTGTTCCAATTTAGCAGACTTTATACCAGTTTAGTATACTAAAAGTACAATTGCAGGGTATTTTTATTAAGTGCATAATATGTAAATGTATTTGTATTTACGAACATCTGTTTACATATTTTTATTTGTAACTGGGTGATGAAACATCAGTCTTGTACCTTTATACTGGCACTGAAATACACTATTCACCAGTAAGTCTGTTATTAATTTATTCCTTTAATAATAAAAACTTAAAAGGATGCAAAATAAGCAAGTTAAATGAGTAACATCAGATTGGTCATGTGATCTCAACCATGTTGGCATCATAAAAGGGGAACTAGTTTTATCCAAGGCCAATGATTTGACTGGTGTGATTGTCATGCGAGTGTACAGTACATAAGTGTAAACAAATGTACTGATCAAAGTACGATTAACTTTTTTAGTTGCAAATGTCTTTTCAAGTGGAAAAATGCTTAATCATCTACTATCGTTACCACTCACGAGACATAAGATTTGCCTACCTGTGGATCTGCAAGGCGTGCTGGGTTTGGGTAGAGGTAGAAGGTGATGCCATCAATGGCTCCAGGCAACGTAAGACCTCGAATCAGAAGTACCAACAGCATAACATATGGAAATGTAGCAGTGAAATACACAACCTGAAGAACAGACAAGGACACTCCTGTTTTGAGATCTAATTAAAATCTATGTAAACGGTATCATCTGGACTGTGTCTATAATTCATGACAAACAGCCTACGTGAGAACTAAGGTAACATGCTGCCAGATAACAACTCCACTGAGCTATATACCAAAATTATAAAGGCAACACTTTAGTTTTTGCCCCCATTTTTCATGAGCTTAACTCAAAGATCTAAGACTTTTTCTATGTACACAAAAGGCCTGTTTCTCGCAAATATTGTTCACAAATCTGTCTAAATCTGTGTTAGTGAGCACTTCTTCTTTGCCGAGATAATCCATCCACCTCCAAGGTGTGGCATATCAAGATGCTGATTAGACAGCATGATTATTGCACAGGTACAGGTTTTATCACATAGCACAATGCCACAGATGTTGCAAGTTTTGAGGGAGTGTGCAATTGGCATGCTGACTGCAGGAATGTCCACCAGAGCTGTTGCCCATGAATTGAATGTTCATTTCTCTAACATAAGCTGTCTCCAAAGGCGTTTCAGAGAATTTGGCAGTACATCCAACTGGCCTCACAACCGCAGACCACATGTATCCACACCAGCCCAGGACCTCCACATCCAGCATCTTCACCTCCAAGATTGTCTGAGACCAGCCACCCGGACATCTGCTGCAACAATCGGTTTGCAGAACCAAATAATTTCTGCACAAACTGTCAGAAATTGTCTCAGGGAAGCTCATCTGCATGCTCGTCGCCCTCATCAGGGTCTCGACCTGACTGCGGCTCGTCGTCATAACCGACTTGAGTGGACAAATGCTCACATTCGATGGTGTCTGGCACTTTGGAGTGGTGTTCTCTTCACGGATGAATCCTGGTTTTCACTGTACAGGGCAGATAGCAGACAGCGTGTATGGCGTCGTGTGGGTGAGCGGTTTGCTGATGTCAGCGTTGTGGATCGAGTGGTCCATGGTGGTGGGGTTATGGTATGGGCAGGCGTACGTTATGGACAACGGACACAGGTGCATTTTATTGATGGCATTTATTGACAGGATCCTGAGGCCCATTGTTGTGCCATTTATTTACGACCATCACCTCATGTTGCAGCATGATAATGTACGGCCCCATGTTGCAAGGATCTGTACACAGTTCCTGGAAACTGAAAACATCCCAGGTTTTGCATGGCCAGCATACTCACTGGACATGTCACCCATTGAGCATGTTTGGGATGCTCTGGATCAGCGTATACGACAGCGTGCTCCAGTTCCTGACAATATCGAACCACTTCGCACAGCCATTGAAGAGGATTGGACCAACATTCCACAGGCCACAATCAACAACCTGATCAACTCCATGCGAAGGAGATGTGTTGCAATGCATGAGGCAAATGGTGGTCACACCAGATTCTGACTGGTTCTCGGACCCAACCCAATACAGTAAAACTACACACTTTATAGTGGCCTTTTATTGTGGCCAGCCTAAGGCACACCTGTGCAATAATCATGCTATCTAATCAGCATCTTGATATGCCACACCTGTGAGATGGATTGATTATCTCGGCAATGGAGAAGTGTTCACTAACAAAGATTTAGACAGATTTGTGAACAATATTTTAGAGAAATAGGCCTTTTGTATACATAGAAAAAGTCTTAGATCTTTGAGTTCAGCTATATAAATATGTATTCTCACCTTGCCTGTGGACTTCACTCCCTTCCACACACAGAAGTAGCAGATGATCCAGGCCAGCAGGAGACACAGAGCCAGCTCCCATCTCAAACTGCCCAGTTCATTCACATTTCCAGTAATATTCAATACTCGCCTCCTACAAAATACATTCTCTGTAATTCTCACAAAAATTACACTTGAAAGTTATGCTTGCATTTAGTATTATTACACATTTGGCATTTAAACATTCAGGACGTCTCTTTTGTTAATTTAATTATTACATACATAAATAAATAAACTAACTAACTTTGGGGTATTTTATAAACTTACTCCCAAAATTCTTTAACAGGTGATGTTGCATTCTCCATTAAGCTCATGTTGTTTGTCCCTCCTATTCGGTCAAACTCAACACAGTTCTCTGTAAGGATGAAAGTAAATTAGTTTCTAAAACATGATCTATTAAAACAGAGAAATAAATTTTTTCGCAACAACTAGTTTTATAACATACCTGAATTCCACCAGTTCCTGCAGCTAGCCCATGGGAGTTCGTCACTAAAAGAAGAGAAGAGATAGAAGAAAGCCCAGGCCAAAATGATGATGTAGTAGGCACTCGAATATAAGACGACCACCTGACTCCCATAACCCAGACCTAAAGAAAAGGAAGCCAAACAATTAACCCCTTTTGTACAAAAATATTTTATTATATATATATTAATATTTAAAAAAATATAAATTTATAAAAAAAAAAAAAAATTCTATAATATTTTATACAATAGTTTTTGTATAAAAAAGTGGGTGCCTTAATATTTAATTTTTAGATAAACCTTGCACATAATTTCATAGAGGCTTATAACAAGTATTAATTTGTTACTACATTTTATATTTAGAAATAACTGCACATTTTACAAAAAGTAAAAGTAATGACTCTGGAAAACTACTAAAACTATGAAATTCAATAAGAAGTTAAGCAACATATATGTGGTTTTCATCCTGACATTTTCTGCAAATATAGAATCATAAGATGAAGCTTCATGAATCCAAAAGTAAAACAAACTTTGAAACCAAGTCAGCACAAATAGAGGATCCTGACTCATTAGAAGAGCAATCTGTGCATAGGTTATTTAAACAAGCTCACGTGATAAACCATTCAACTTTTCGAATTGTGATTAGTACAAAAGTACCTTAATATTTAAAGTCACACAAACAGGGAGCTTCTCACATTTCAGACCACTATTGTTCACGACTGTAGTGTACCGGGTGTTTACTACACCACCACAACAATCTAATTTAACTATGGTTGACATACAACAGCATTTACTCTATTGTACATTAACAATGACATTAAAGGTAAACAATGAAAACTCACCTTCAAATAGTGGGCAGATCTTCCTCCAACAGGTAACAGACCCTTGGCTGGTGTACTGACCCAAAGCAGTCTCCATAAGAAAAAGAGGAATGCCGCAGGCAAACAGAAAGACCACATATGGAATGAAAAACACTCCTAAGAAAAGAAAGATGCAGCTGTTCTTAGACAGTTTATGTTCACCATACTAGTATAAGACAAAAGCCCTGAATTTTTAATAGAGCTCAAAGTAACCGAACAAACCTCCTCCATTCTTGTAACACAGATATGGAAATCTCCACACATTTCCCAAACCAATGATCTGGCCAGCAACAGCTAAGATAAACTCCACTTTACTGGACCACTGGCCTCTCACTCGGATTTTAACGCCTGTGTCAGTTCTTTCTGTATCTGGATAAACCAGTTTAAACTGCAAATCTGGATCATGCTGCATTTCCATGTCACTATGAAAAAAAGCAAACATCTGTCAAAACACTGATGGTAGAGAAGCACAAACAAAGTTTAGAACAGAGAGCTGATTGAAACATGTAGAGGTCAAAAACAGCAATGTTGTCTTTGTTCAGAGCCATCTGGTCGTTCCAGCTCTTACACCGACAGTGAGGCACTCAAATAATGACGTTCATAGTTACAACAAGTTTCCAGTTTTCCTAAGCGGTGTGATAGACATCAATCACACCTTTGAGGCTGACTATGTTGCCACAATGGATTTGACTAGACACATTTTTGGAAACACCAGATTTTGTAGTCGAAACAATAAATGAAGATGTTCCATTAAAGTTGGGCATAATCTTTGGAATTTTCTTTACACCTGTATTTAAATGCATTTGTCACTGATTGTATATGTCTAAATAGCTTCTTCAGTTACGTTTGAATACCATACCATTCATATTTAATAGAAACTAAATGTTGGTTCAGACATTTAGCCTTGAGCGTCTATAAACAAACACTGTTAACAAGACAGAATGCAGAGTACATATCAATGCTCTCAATAAGAATCCGGTGGAGGAATTTAAAAAATGAAATCAAGTTTTTTTTTTTTTTTTTTTTTTAAATTGTTGAGGGCAATTGGTACATGCTGTTTGCACAACTCCTCACAGCTGAAATAATCTTGTGTCCCCAAAACAGGAGGCACTGCAGGGTGCTTAGTCACATTCCCTTCTCCTGCCCTCATTTTGTTGTGCTGTGACCCTTACAATATGTGAAAAAACAACAGGCCGCTACATTTTCTTAATGATCCCACTGACACTTGGAGGTCAGTGAAGATACTCCAGGGAGTCTGTGGAGAAGATATATAAGAAAAAAAACAAGAACCAAACTTTTCAAGACATTTCGCACTATTACCTAACTTTTAAAATAATCGTCTAAGCTAATATGTGACCCTGGACGAAAAAAAACTTAAGTAGCAAGAGTATATTTGTAGCAATAACCAAAAATACACTGTATGGGTCAAAATTATCGATATTAAGTAAAGATCATGTTCCATGAAGACATTTTAAATTTATTACTGTTAATATATTAAAATTTTATTTTTGATTAGTAATATGCATTGCTAAAAAGTTCATTTGGACAACTTTAAAGGCGATTTTCTTAATATTTTGATTTTTTTGCACCCTCAGATTCCAGATTTTCAAATAGCTGTATCTTGGCCAAATATTGTCCTATCAATGGCAAGCTTATTTATTCAGCTTTTAGATGATGTATAAATCTCAATGATATTTATTAAAGTTATGATAAAACATTGCTTTCTTTATACTGCCAAATGTTCATGTGGGAAAAGACAAGAAAATTCACAACAGCATGTAATAAACATTTCGCATACACTTTTAATACCATTGCAACTTGCATGTGTATGGTATTGCTCTAAATACATTTAGAAATATATTACAAATGCCTTTTAAACAACAACGAATGCCGTTTTGACATTTTTAGGTGGTGTAACTGTCTGGAGATTTTTTAAGTCATTTAAGGTTGTAATGTTGGTATTTGGCACAGTTTATTATTTCTAAAAAGTGAAACAACATTAAAATATTACTAATATTACTAAAAAAAGAAAACGTCCGCCAAAACAAAGTCATTAACACAAGGCTTTTCTTTTTGTCGTGACAAAAGAGGACCCCTTCAGACCCTTAGGACTGTGGGTCAAGGTCATATTTTTATTTATTTATTTTTTTTTACCCTTTAAAGAAATGTAATATTTTAGATGGATCAGATGGTCTTTTTGTGTGTAACTCTAAAATGTAAAAATAAATATGAAAAAAAAAAATCATGAGGTTTCAAAATCTATTTTTATTTTTAAATATATCGATAACGCAGATAAAAAACTTAAATATTTAAGAATTTGTAGAAAATCCCTTTTTTTTTTTTAGAATGTGTGAAACCAACATGAATGCAAAATTACACTCTTGTGAGCTTGGCACTTGTGTTCTAAACTACATTTTAAAACGATATCTCCGTCATCAATTCTTCTTTGCTATTTGACTCTCACAGTATTTTCATTTTATTGTGACAGGTGCCATGTTAAGAAGGGTGAGGCAGGTTTAAAAAAAATATGTTTTCATTTATTAAATAAACCTGCTTGTACATACTTAATCATAACTACACACAGCACTTAAGGCAATCTTGACGCACTAACTGTTTATCGTCAAGGAGCGGAGACATTGTCCCTGATGATCTGAATGCACAGAAGGAGGAACTCACTCAGTTATTGCGCTTTTGTTCATGCCCTTTGGCCTACATTCAGCAGCAGAACACTTGTGCTGTTCAAACCCACGCTGAGGAGACGCCGGGTGCCAAATGAAATACTTCTATAAACAAAAGCCAGATAGAAAACAGTTCAACTACGCAGTTAATCTCAGCGCTCAGTTGATGCTCTTCAGTAAATTACAAAACAGTGGAAACAAATGCAGATCGATAATAAAAGCTGTAGAGCTGTTACCTGATGCAGGCGACCGGTCAAAAGTTCAGGAAGTCTGCTGCATTTACCTTGGCCATGAAGTTATGCTTAATTCGGCGTGATTCGGTCGTTATAGTAGTCACTCAAGCCCACCCCTCTCATACTCTCCACCTCTCGTAAGGGAAAACGAGTCCATACAGAACCGAGAGTGTAGAATCACATGTGCATGTGCGTGTTTGTATTTGGCTCTGTGTGTGTGTGTGTGTGTGTGTGTGTGTGTTAGTGTGTCTAAACTCAAGGCGGGGCTTATAGCTCAACAGCTTTTATAGCAATACATGACTGCCTGCATGTTACTAAATGCGTTCATCTTGTGTTGCTGAATTGCATAATAACTTTTATTTACAGTAGATCAAATAACGAGTAAACAACCTTGTTTTATAATCTCTTATCATGTGTATTAATGCAGATAGGCTTACAACTTTCTGTCAACAATAATTACGCAATATAATACGAGCACGACTGCGTTCTATAGTTTTTTGTACATCATTCTTAGCATTCGAAAAGAGTTGCAAAAGAAGCAAAGCATCACACGTCTGGTCACCAAGCAACGCAGACCTTCATCTGGTCTGGAACACGGATAATGAATGGAACGGAGCGATAGCGTTCCCCTCCCCTCTCAAAACGTTCTGAAATCAGTAGTTCCACTCCGAGTTTTCCATTTTTCATTTGCTACAGGAACCTGTTTCGACAGGCGTTGCCTCCTGTCTAGTTAGTAAACCCACTGGTTAGTTGGTAAGCCAACAAAATAAGCAAAACATCTCTGTAAGGAATACATGTCTCTTTCTCTGAGCTCTTGTTATTGTCCTCCTGCCCTTCTTCCAGAGATAAAACCTTACTGTTAAAGATAAGCACACACAAGTTTTTTTGCTCTCACGAAGCTTTCAAGGCTCTTATCAAGCCGGTAGTTAGCTATGCAGGTTAGCCGGTACTTAGCAAAACGCATTTCTGATAGTCAACCACAAGAGGACACTGTTGATTTTGTAATAATGGCGTTTCCACTGACTACGTATGGCTGCAATGTCTTTAAAGTCCTGCGTAGTACTGAAATAATGCTAGATTTTTACCAACAATGATTCTATTTCTTCTTAAAACTCTCTTTAAGCATTGAAAAATTGAATTGATTGTGATCAGTATTCCAGCATCTGTATTCCACCGGCATTTATGTAGGCCTAATGTGTTTCATTTGGCTGAGTTCTACAAGTACCCTCACTTAAATGAGTAAATGAGTTCTGGAGGATTATGATGGGAGAATGGCATACTGTGCAGCAAATTACACAATGCTTAATGAAGCACAAAGAGAACACATTTGATTCAGGTATTTCAGCATTCTTTCTTGTCTGAATGCATTTGACAGTACAGATGGCTTGGTGTCCAGTTACTAGTAATTCAACTTGGAGAGAACAGTGCTGAACTTATTGCAAAGTTGCCAGACTATCTCAAAGATGGAGAAAGATCTAGAAATAACCAGTGAGGGTAGGGTAAGAAATAGAAACCAATAGGTTGGCATGCAGTTGCTCTACTGATAAGACATTTCTGTTTTATCTCTGAAAAAACATGCTATAAAACAGGGGGACACACAAGACCCAAACGCATCTTCTAATCATGGCATGGTCTTGTTCACATCTTTTGTAAAGCAGAGAATAATAAACCCGGTTATAGACCAGCAGCTCAGGACTAGCAGTCCTTGTTCAGGAGCTCTTGAAGCCGGTTTGGCCACTCCTCAGGCATTCTCTTTGAGGACATTATTTTGAACTGCTAACCTAGATACAGGCACTACATAAAAGAGACATACAAGACGGATACTTCAAATCAAAGGTATATTTTGATTACTCTTTTGTCGCATTATTACATGACACCTTCTTGTAGTGAAACAGCAGATATAATGTAGTTTTCGAAAAAAAATAAAAACAAGCATGGTTTCAGATGTACATTCGAAGTAAAACCATGCCCACAACAGGTAAGCACTTTGCTTATCCAATTCCTTTTTAAACATATATTCATCAGTTGTCATCGAGTTGATTTACTTTATAATATATATATAATATACATACAAATGTTTTTTTTTTTTTTTTAAAGATAAGAATGACATGTAACCCTTCAGGCTTTTAAAGATCTGATTGTGGTGACAGGTGTAGAAGCATGGTATTTCTGAATGAGATATATTCAAAAACACCCAAAACTTGATAAAACATACTAATTTAAATGTAATAACTGACTTAAATTCATTAACTGCAATTACAGTAGAAGTGCAATTTTTGTAGTATCATGCAAGGAAGTATGTGCAATTTTAAGGCTCCTGAGAATATTAAACAGGAAACATCTAGACAAAACATTACATTTATAGATACTGTTGAAGTTAAAAGTTTACATACACCTTGCACCTTATTTTACCAAAATAAGATGGATTGTACAAAATGCATGTTATTTTTTATATAGTACTGATCTGAATAAGATATTTCACATAAAAGACGTTTACATATATTCCACAAGAGAATATAATAGTTAAATTTATAAAAATGACCCCATTCAAAAGTTTACATCCCCTTGATTCTTAATACTGTGTTGTTACCTGAATGATCCACAGCCGTGTGTGTGTGTGTGTGTGTTTTTTTGGTTAGTTAAACAGGTAGATTGTTCTGAACAACAGCTGATGGTTTAACTGTTCAGGACAAACAAGGGACTTGTTGATCCCTCTTATTTTGGTAAAATAATTAACATTTTGCAGATTCTGCAAGGCCTATGTAAACTTTTGACTTCAACTGTATATATGTATAATGAAAGATCCAAAAGTGGACATATATTCCAATAGACAACAACTGCTCTATCATTAGTTTGCTGTGAGGTAAAGGCATGTGAAAAAACACATGCAATCATGCACAGCTGTTTGCAGAGTTTATTGATATTATCATTTCCTACAGATGGGCTCAGGGGGCCCACATCTACCCCAAACACATATGGGCCCCTTTCTTCAGTATGCCTTAAATATGTTACATGACAACTATATTTGTGTATATAATATATGTTTATCAACCCATCATTAGCATTATGGAGCATAGCTCAAGGCCAGAGGTGAAGTTAAACCTCATGAATGGTGCCCTAGTGCAGCCCAGACCTAAACCCCAGCAAAGAGAGCAGTGGGCTAATAAGTTGGAGTTTCTCTTGGCGGTGGCAGGGCACATCATTGGCCTGGGAAATGTGTGGAGGTTTCCTTATTTGTGCTACAAGAATGGCGGGGGTGAGTGCAAATTTATATTTAATCTTGTATTATGGTGTTTCTGAGTTACCATATGTTTTTAATAGAAAATAATATTTTGTCTTAAAACGTTCCAAAGTCTCAGATATACAGAAGATAAAATATCCTGCTTTTTAGATATTATAAGAGAGGCTTTTCTATAGTGGATTGTTATAATTTGAATATTAATATTTTGGGATGTTGGTCTCAGGGTTTAAGATCAGTGCCAAACATTATGTTTTTGGCATAAAATATCCACATAAACACTGATCTGGTGCTGTTTCTCTAGGGAAAAACAGTCCATTGTGAGCTCACATTTGTGTGAAGATTTACAAGATCCTCAGTGGTATGAATACATAAACAAGTGTGCTCTGTTTTAAGAAAAAAAAACCACTAACGTGACATGATATATAGCTCATTGTTTATTGGATACATTTGAATCTGGCCTGAAATATGTTGCATAAGAACTTATTAATGTGCACTACTGTTCTTAAAGTTTGGGGTTAAGATTATTTAAATAATAATAAAAAAAAAAAGAATACTTTTATTCAGCATGGACACAAAAAACTGATAAATGCTTAAATTGTTACAAAAATGTCTATCTAAAAAATTCTATAATTTTTATTTATTTATTTATTTTTGAAGTATCATGTGAGACTGAAAACTAGAGTAATGACTGCTGAAAATTCAGCTTTGTCATCACAGGATTAGATTACATTTTAAAACATATACATTTTTAAAACAGGTATTATTAACGGCAATAATATTTTACAACACAACTGTTTTTACAGGTTTGTTTCAAAAAAAATCTTAGTGAGCCAAAAATTTTGAACCATAGTATATGTATATACGTTGTTGTCATGCTTAAATTGTAACATTTTTAAATTATTAAAAATTATCATTATTGAGACTTATATACTTACATATACTTGCTTTAGAATTGGTTCATATGGTAGAATATGGTAGTTTTGTTTAACGCATGTTGTCTTTTGTCATATAAACTACTTTGAATTCAAACAATAATTTGCATCAAGTTTTGAATCATTTCCTCTTTTTAGACCATTTTATTTTCGCAATCTTCACAGTGTTTTTGTATATATTGCAGGGGTTTTTATGTGCATATTGTTTTTTTTTTGTATATTGCATATTGTGTTTTGTTATGTTTGCTGTGTTTTAATAAATCATTCTGTCATACAGGGGCATTTTTTGTGCCGTATGTGCTGTTTCTCTTCACCTGTGGGATTCCACTTTTCTTTTTGGAGACCTCGCTGGGTCAGTTCACCAGCCAGGGTGGAATAACATGCTGGAGGAAGATCTGTCCACTGTTTGAAGGTGAACAATGGTGACAATACAGTGACTTTTCAATATTAATGTATTGCTTTTTACTTCACTTCCTACTTTTTATGTTTTCACAGGTCTTGGTTATGGCAGCCAAGTCGTTGTCCTCTATACTGGAGTCTATTACATCATAATTCTTGCTTGGGCTTTCCTTTACCTTTTTTCATCCTTCAGTTCAGAGCTGCCATGGGCGAGCTGCAACAACTACTGGAACACAGGTATATCATGCATAACAGTGTGAATTATCATAATACTGGGATGTGTTGTTTGAATAACCACTGCCTTCTTTATTTAGAGAACTGCAGAGAGTTCAGCAAAAGCAACATTACTGAATATTCACCAGAGAAAAGCTCATCTCCTGTTATTGAATTTTGGGAGTAAGTTGTTGGAAATAGCACCCCATTAAACCAGATACATGCTTATTAGAATTATGCAATTAAGGCAACACAAGATACCAAAACAAATCCAGCTAATTAAAATGATTCTCAATAAAGGATGTAAAACAGAATGTGATTCCATATTTTTCGCCTACAGGAGAAGAATTTTGGGCTTGTCTGAGAGTATAGAACAGATTGGTAATGTTAGATGGGACTTGGCACTCTGCCTCCTGCTGGCCTGGATCATCTGCTACTTCTGTGTATGGAAGGGAGTGAAGTCCACAGGCAAGGTCAGAATTTTGTTAAGCTTTTTAACACAAAGTGAATGTAACTTAACTAGCTTTGTGGCTGGAAGTGGAATGTGATGATGCTACACTAAATGATTTGGCAGATATTTTTTAATATCCAAAGCAACTTGCAGTGCATTCAAGGTATACATTTATCAGTATGTGTGCATTATGGGAATCAAACCGAATATTTTGGTGTTGCCATCTCCACTCTGTAGCACTTGAGGCACAGGAACTTGCTGAACGGTCTTCCTCTTATTTTCAGGTGGTGTACTTCACTGCTACTTTTCCCTATTTAATGTTGGTAGTGCTGCTGGTCCGTGGACTTACTCTTCCTGGAGCAAAGAATGGGATCACATTCTACCTCTACCCTGATCCAACACGGCTCACAGACCCACAGGTACTGAGCTGCTCTCTTTTGCCATTTGTTGACTGAAAATATTGGCAATTTGTGATGTTGAATTTAGATTTTTTTTAATTTAAAAACAGTACTTGATGTTTTAGGTGTGGATGGATGCAGGTAGTCAGATATTTTACTCCTATGGAGTTTGTACAGGAGTACTCACTGCTTTGGGAAGCTACAACAAATATGACAATAATTGCTACAGGTACCTTTAGATCATCTAATATCACAATCGCCACATCAGCACATTACATTACGCCAATTGCACTTACATTAAAAAACATTTGTCTTTCAGAGACTGTGTTTACTTGTGTCTGCTCAATAGCTTAACTAGCTTTGTTGCTGGTTTTGCTATTTTTTCTGTTCTGGGCTTCATGGCAGATGAACAGGGAATGGATATTTCAATGGTTGCAGAGTCAGGTAAAAATCTTCAATTAGGCTTGAGGTCTTGTAAAGCAAGTGAAGGTTATTATAGCATAAAATAAACATACATAATACATACATAATAATCGTCTTATGTCAGATCGCTGGGTGCAAAATAAAGGAAAACCTATATAACCATTATTAAAATTATATACAAATAGACTTTTTTGTACTATTAAACACTGGCATTCACATTACATGTAGATATTGGGTTGTGGCAATATTTAAAGGGATAGTTCACCCAAAAATGAAAAATCATTAATTACTCACCCTCATGTCGTTCCAAACCCGCAAGACCTTCATTCATCTTTGGAACACAAATTAAGATAATTTTGATGAAATCCAAAGCTTTCTGACCCTGCATAGACAGCAACGCAACTGACATGTTCAAGGCCCAGAAAGACAGTAAAGATACTGTAAAAATAGTCCATGTGACATCAGTGGTTCAACCTTAATTTTTTTGAAGCTATGAGAATACATTTTGTGCACAAAGAAAACAAAAATAACAACTTTATTCAGCAGTTTCTTCCCTGTCAGTCTTTGATGTGTATTCACAAGAGTACCAAGATGCATGCCTTGAATGTGTCAGTTGCACTGCTTTCTATGCAGGGTCAAAAAGCTCTTGGATTTCATCAAAAATACCTTAATTTGTGTTCAATTGTGCATTAAGATAAATGAAGGTCTAATGGGTTTGGAACCACCTGAGGATGAGTAATTAATTACAGAATTGTCATTTTTGGGTGAACTGTCCCTTTAAATAAAAACAGGATTCAATTATTGGGTTTTGTTTGTGGCAGGTCCTGGTTTGGCATTCATTGCTTACCCCCGTGCTGTAGCTTTGATGCCCTTGCCTCAGTTATGGGCAATCTTCTTCTTCATAATGATCATATTCCTGGGACTGGATAGTGAGGTAAATACAAGAAGCAATACAAAGTATTGTTCTATGTTTAATTCATCATAAGATAGTATGAATACACTAAGGCTTTTTCCTATTATTGTATCAGTTTGTGTATCATGAAGCCCTGGTAACAGCTATCTCAGATATGTATCCCTCCTTCTTCCAAATTGGGCATCGGCGTAAATTTCTTCTCCTCTTCATATGTGCTGCCAGCTTCCTTGCTGGTCTGCTAATGGTAACAGAGGTGAGAGTAACAAATGAGAATGCAAAAATGACAAAAACCACAACTGCAGTACTTGTAATTTTTTGTTTTTCTGTTTCACTCTCAGGGTGGCCTGTATGTCTTCCAGCTTTTTGACTATTACGCCTGTAGTGGAATGACTCTTCTTACTTTTGCCATCCTTCAGTCCATCTGTGTTGGATGGGTATATGGTAAATCATTTATTTGACTCTGTAAAGAAAAAGCAAAGTGCAGATAACATATACAGTGAATGGTACATTTGCAGCTCTGGTGATCTGTTGAAATATTTAGAGCATTTGCAAAGTACAAATTCCTAGCACATTACAAGAGAACACAAAGTAATATGATAAAGTGATTTACAATGCACTTTTGAGGTTTATAAACTTTTGTGTTTTGTTTCAGGTGCAGACCGTCTCTATGATAGCATTGAGGATATGATTGGATATCGGCCCTGGCCCTTCATGAAGTGCTGTTGGAAATATCTAACACCAGCTATATGCACAGTGAGTATCATTTAAATCATTTGAAATCTGAGCCTTTTTAAACCAGAACATATGTTTAAAGGTTCATGAAACCCCAGACTACGTTTTCTGAAATTTTTCTGAGGTGTTTGTGTTGCATGTCATAGATGACAATGTTAGCATCCATTTAGTTTAATTGTTGAAGAAAACTGGTTAATTTTGAACTTTTTTGCGCTATTTTCATCTTCCGGGTTTAAAATCTACATTGTATTGACGTCACAGTTTGTGACGTGGCAACGGTCTATAGTACTTCGATGACGCGTTGATGTCTCATAATTATTCATGAGGCTGTGTGTTCTTATCCTATGAGAAGACGCTTCGCCTAATTATTCAGGACAGCGCGTGTTGATTTGCTATGACAGACGCTTCAGACTGTGAGATTGCGTATATTAACTGAGAGAAACGTTCATTAACCGAAGGAGAGTGTTTGTTTTTGTTTGCTTTGTAAGAGTTCAGCATAAACGCGATTCATTCATAGAGTGAGTGTAATAGCGGTTTTTACAACTCCTCGACGCAATCCATCAAAAGGTTTAACAACGCCGCAAAATAAGCATTAAAAGTTAATAGAGGTGCAACAAGCGCGTTCATATACAAGTTTTCGATGCAAAGTGCAAATGGCTGTGCATTTATGTGTTGTTAACTCAAAGGTAGCGAAATGAAACCGTCTGAACCCGAAGTTGACTCTCTCCCCACTTCCTCCTCCGCTCCGCAGCATTTTTTAAAACTGTGGTGAGAACTAACCAGTGCTGAAACAGGGGAGTTTCATGACCCTTTAATTCTTTATTTTAATACTGTGACAAACTATCCTCAAAGCAGTGTGTAGAGGTAGGAAGAGGTTTGTCTACCACCTGTAAGTCTGTGTCTGACACCTGTCACTTGTGTATGTTTTTAAACTGACAGCACTTCAAAACACAAGAAAGACCTTCTCCTATTCTGAGACTTTGTGCGCAGACTAAATGTGACAAAGCATACTAAACTAACTGATGGCTCCCCATTGCTCATCATTCTCTTTCCTGTCTATTTAGGGAACGTTTATCTTCTCCTTGGTTAAATACACCCCTCTGAAGTTCAACAATGTGTATGAGTACCCCTGGTGGGGTTATGCGATTGGTGGCTTCTTCACCCTTTCCTCCACCCTACTAGTTCCTCTGTGGATGATTTATTTGGTCGGCACCACTCCAGGGTCTATGCGACAGGTAAAGCCCATAAGAAACTCCTTTTTTGACAGCTTATATTAAATATATATTTAGTTTTCTATGTATGTATTTATTTGTTTTAAAATGTTAATTTAATTTCTGATTTTTCTAGTATATTTTTAAAATAATTAACCCTGTGCATCATTTTTCATATTAGAGAGTGAGAGTCTTGTGTACTCCTGCTGAAGACCTGCCAGATCCTAAAAGTCCAAAACAGAAGCTAAACACTGTTACTTTTGAGACCTTCACAGACCTACTGACTTTACGAACTGTTCATACACCCAACTCATTACCTCACAGAGACATTGTCTGATTTGTCCATCATTTTAGCCTTGTATTTAGCCTACTGATCTGTGACAAGTGTTGTTAATCCATTGTCATTGTAACGAACCAGGACTGTAACCACCATAGACAGTGAGGGGGGGAAAAGTCCACCTCAATAATTAGAAATGGCCACATTGTCCCCTCCCTAGAATTTGAAATTCTTGCACTGCTCTGTTGTACTCCATTACACAGCAATCTGTTTGTTGCTAGAATGACAAAAAGGTATTTTTCAACTTTTAAATGTACAAAAGTGTCAAAAGGACTAAGATGGCCGGAGTCTGAATTTCAGCATCAAGTGTCAGTTTTCACATTAAAAGAGAGTGAGGTGAGATGGAAGTAGCAAAACATTTAATATTTGAAAACGATGGTAACATCCAGTGAAACAAACTACTCAAATTTCGCCAGTTTAAATGGAAATATGGTGTCATTTACATGATTCGTGTAAAATTAACAGAATATTAACAGAGACAAGAAACATTTTGCATTTTCAACATATTAGCCATATAAATAAGAGTGAATATGTGCATTTTTAAAATGTCATTTTTAATAATACAAAATTATTACTTCCCAACTTGAATTAAAGAATTTCCTACACTCTTCTATTTTTTTCCCTAAAAAAATAAAATAAAAATTGGTCCCTCATCTTCAAGACATGGTTACAGCTTTGTGATCATATGATGGTTAAATATTGAAATGTGTATCAAAGCAACAGTTTTTTTAAATTGATCATACAGTTCATACGGAGAATAATTTCATATGTATGTGTATGTCAAAAGAACTGACTGGAAAAAAACTTGTTTGCCTTTTAGAAATGTAAAGTGTTACCACAAAAAAGGTTTTGAAGGCCACCTGTTACGCTTTTCAGTTTTCCCTGTGAGAGTGTGTGCGTATAAAATGTGAAAATTACAACTGAGAGTTGATAGTATACAAATGTGCAAATGTGTAGTAGAACTATTGTTATTTTTGTGTTCATGTTTTTTTTTTTACAAGATTAAATTTATTAAACAATTTTATTGTTTTTAGTTTTATGTAATAATTTCTGTTATGTTTTGTTGGGGTTAGACAAATTACTGACAAGATTTCGATACACTTTCCTAGACTAACATGCAAGATTGCCATCTGCTGGGTAACTAATGACATTACAGTAATGACACTAAATGAACTTCTCAATGAACCTACATAAACATTTAAACATAATGATATAGGCTTAAAAAGAAAAAAACAAAACAAAAAAAACTCATCAAAATCAGACTGCAAATGGGTGGTCATAAACCTTCACATGCCCACAGCACTGACTGCATGGAACTGTTATTTTTTCCTTCCTCCTTTTGATGGACTGGACAGTTGTCTTAGCTTGTCCAAAGGTGAATGAATGCACCACCTGCTGGATATAAGAAGTGTATTTTTGTCTCCATGCAAGTTGCAGAGATTGTTGTATAGCTCCATCTACTGGACAGTTAATAGACCCAGGGCCATAACCACCATAAGCACTAATATTTAGATAAGTTGTGTCTGCTAAAATGTGGCATATTTGGCATAAACCCATTATTTGTTGTTAATTCTCTGGTCGAGTTGAGGAATTATTATTTGCAAAGGGATTAGGCAACAATATTGTCAGAACTGTCGGTCTGCGCTACCAAAGGTTTGGGGTCAGTAAGTAACGTTTTACTTTATTTTATTTTAATTTATTAATTGTTATAACATATTTCAGATAAATGCTGTTCTTTTTAGCTTTCTGTTTATTAGGCAATCCTGGAAAAATATATCACGATTTGCACAAAAATATTAAGCAGCACTACTGCTGTTTTTGTTTTATAGATGCAATCTTTCATTAGCATAAAATCAGTTTAGGTAAGACTTTATGTAGACATTATGCTTATTTTTAATTTTGTACCTACATGTTAACTGCCATTCATTAGAGTATTAATGGACTGCTAACATTTCATTTCATGGTTCCCCAACAGACATTCTGATGACTATAAGTAACTTTTCTCACAAGTAGTTGACCTATGAGTTAGTTGACATGTAGTTGCAAAGTTACTTGTAGTTAGTCGAATGTCAGTTTTAATGTCAAACTGTCAAATGTCAAAATCTTACTGACCCAAACTTTTGAATAGTAATGTATGTACAGAAATCAAAGGTTTGGACTTTTTTGCTCAGCTAAGGGACTCAAGTGTAGTTTGATAGAAAGACTATAATTGAAACAGCAAGGAAATAGTTCAGGGGGCTTGGATGTCCGTTTGGTCTAATATGCAGGCCTTAGTAGGGTAAATGTGACCACAGCCCCATAATGAGATCAGGGAAAGCTTGTCCAGCTTCTAAGTGAAGGTGACTAAACAAGGTGATTATATGGCCCCATACCAATCTGAGATTAAAGGACTTTTCCTCAATCCACCGCAAATTGCTTCCAGCTTTCCTCATCTGACACACATGACTTTTTTAAAAATAGAAAAGTTCATATTTAGGATATTTATTTCATAGTTCTATGCAAAATATAGATAGACACTGTGACCCAAAAAGTAGTTGGACACATGAGTCATACCTAAGAAATGTGTGAATGTCTTTGCAGTGGATAACAAAACTTCAAGTGACATCTGTTAAAATACATTTTGAACAGTATACTTTAAATTTCAAACCTGTCAAACTCTTTAAAATAAATGTCAACTTACGATACTTTATCAAATGTAATGACATTCATATGGTGATGCATGTGTGATTTAAATATCTGAATATTACATGAGGAAACTTTTTTAAAATATGTACTGTATGTGAACTGCATTATGTACTGTAGCACTATTACAAAATAAATGTTAACAAATGTTCTTTGCAAGACTATTAAAAGGATACCTCAGCCAAAAATGAAAATTTTGCATCATTGACCTTTATGTCGTTTCAAACTTGTATGATTTGCCACCTTCTGTGGAACAAAAAAAAGTTCATACAGGTTTGGAACAACATGATGGTGAATAAATAATAAAAGAAAGAAGGAATTTTTATTTTTGACTGAACTATCCCTTCAATATGAAATGTGTATATGTGTCAGTTTACAGTTACATCACTGAATAGGCACGTGATATAAGGTTTGCACATTCAACTGGGCCATTAGGGTAATTGCATATAGACTGAACGCTGACCTGGTTTGAGCTTTGTGGCTGGCACAACTTCCTGTTCATGATGATGGCCGATGGTGTCGGATCTGTGATAAGCCCTTGAGCGCTAAGATGCCAAACACACTGTTTAGAGGCTAATCCCTATTAAGTGACGTGTGACTTTTTACATTCTCTTCACACCTTTAACCTCCCACGCCGATTTTCTTTTCACCTACATCTAACTATCCTTTTCTAACAGTTTTGCTAAGAGCAATCCCAATCTCATTTGTAACAAGGCGAAAAAGCTTTTAGAGCACCAGATGTGTCCCAAATATAATGTGAAACATATACACTCTCATTAAAGAAAGAAATTAGTACTTTTACTGAGTGTTTAAAAAAAGGGAAAAACTTGACCTTGGAGCACAAAAAACAGTTGTGAGTAGCACGGGTATATTTGTAGCAATAGCCAACAATACACTGTATAGGTAAAAATGATCGATTTTTCTTTTATGCCAAAAATCATTAGGATATTAGTTAAAATCTTGTTCTATGAAGATATTTTGTAAATTTCCTACTGTAAATATATCAAAATGTAATTTTTGATTAGTGATATGCATTGCTAAGAACTTCATTTAGACAACTTTAAAGGCGATTTTCTCAATTCCCCTCAGATTCCAGATTTTTCAAATAGTTGTATCTCGGCCAAATATTGTCCTATCCTAACAACAAACCATACATCAATGGAAAGCTTATTTATTCAACTTTCAGATAATGTATAAATCTCAATTTTAAAAAACTGAACCTTATGACTGGTTTTGTGGTTCAGGGTCATATATTAAAATGATTTCTAAAGGATCATGTGACGATGGAGTAATGGCTGCTGAAAATTCAGGGATAAATTAAATTTTAAAATATGTTAAATTATAAAACAGTTTAACAATATTACAGTTTTACTATACACTGTAAAAAAACAAACAAATTTTTTTTTTAAGTTGAATCAACTCAAATATATAAGTTGTCACTTAGTACAACTTAACATTTCAAGTTGACTAAACTTTTTTGAGTTGACTGAACTTAAAAATTTTAAAGGCAGCCAGGTAACAAATTATTTTAAGTTGACTCAACAATTTTTTTGGAGTTTTTTACAGTGTATTTTTAATCAAATAAATGCAACTTAACTAATTGCATAAAATCTTTTCAACGCCAAACCTCTGAATGGTGGTGCTTGCTAAGTTTGGTATAATTAAAAACAAACAAACAAACAAAAAAATAATAAAATAAATAAAAAATAAATAAATAAATATATATATATATATACTGAAATCGGCTTACATGTCAGGACTGGTGCCAACAATTGTCCATGACTGTAATGCATCCAAACCTAAACTGAGAAAATTTATTTAAGAATGTTTCATCAACATCTACAATCAGTGCTCTTTGATAGTTTCCGACTACCCAAGATAAGCTACAGAGAAAAATAATTTTGAATGAATATGAAACATAATTAGGTTTCAAGCTGTCAGTGTGCACTAAACTTGCTGGGAAAATGAATGCGGTACCATAAAATTTAACAACATCCGGGACAACATCTAGGTCAGCCTTTCTGGGTTAGGAGCTGTTTTTAATTTAGAAACATTGGTTGCACATTCTTTCAAACCCAAATTATATATATTTAAAAAAATTATAATAAAAAATTAACAATAATATTACTTATATAATTACATATAAAATATTTAAAAAATCTTCACGTGAAGAGTTGTGGATGGTGTGCATTCTAGAGAACATTACTTCAGTTGCCATGTGCATGCTTTGGTTTGGCTCTGGACCTTCAACATGAGAAAGGCTTTGCTATTGCGTAGAAGGTGTGAATCCAATCAGGCAGGATTGAGGCATTAGGAGAGGATGCAAACAGCAATGGTGTTAACAGCTTGTCAGGGCCTTTTTGTGCCTGTAATGGGATAATCACAAGCTACTTGTGGCTGAAAATCCTCCTTGAAGGTGTTGACACACTTCAGAGATGTTAATCTGACAGATGGGACAGGCTCTTTCCTGTTTGTCCACACTTATGTCCTGCTTAAGCGTGAAAATCATTGTCTTTAGCTGTGACCTTTAAAAATTGTTTTAAAAGTCATATAATCAATATAATTTTGATATATGCAAATACAGACAAGATTGTGGAATTCTCAATTTGTAGAAAAATGCATATACATGCAGGTTATTACATTTTTCAAAAATTAAGAATTACACTAGAATGGAGTTTTATGATGTGATATTTGTAGAAATAGCCAACAATACATTGTATGGGTCAAAATTATAGACTTTTCTTTTATGACAAAAATCATCAGGATGTTAATAGATATTTTGTAAATTTCCTGCCGTAAACATATTTAAGCAAATGTTTTATTAGTAATATGCATTGCTAAGAACTTCATTTGGACAACTTTAAAGGTGATTTTTCTCAAAAGTTTTTTAAATAGTTGTGTCTCAGACAAATATTGTCCTATCATAACCAACAATACATCAGTGGAAAGCTTATTTATTCAGGTTTCAGATTATGTATATATCTCAATTTCAGCAAATTGATCCTTATGACTGCTTTTATGGTCCACGGTCATATATATACAAATATTTCCCAGTAAAAAATATAAACTCTTGTTGAAATTTGACAGTAATTTAACAAAGGTGGCACTTTTGGTGGGTGGAGTGTCTCATTAAGCACATTTAGTGAATATTTAACATGTTAAAAGTGTGTAATATTTTGATGATATTTTTAAAGAGGTTTTTTTTTTATTTCTGTTTTATCATAGCAATTACAAATGCATTTTAAGCCACAAGCATAAGGTTGGCTGTGTTTGATTTGATCTTGCAGGCACAACACCTGATTATTACAAAGGCTTTCAAAACGAGTAATACACTATAAGAGTTTAAGCTGTTAATTATTTGAAAATCCTTGGGTCAATATTTATCAGCATGACATTGTTTAATTCAGTCAATTAGAAAGTCAATTTTACCAAGTGATGAATGTTTTGGCAATGAAGAGCCTCTGTAATTCCACCAATGAATTGTTGTATTGTTTAATTCTCCTACTAACTGCACACTGATCAGCATGCATTTCAATTTAAGCATGCATTTCAATTTAGAATGGTAACTTAACTGATGAAGAGGAATTTGATTCTTTGCACTGTAAAAATGGTTACATTTCATGCATAGCAAGAGCATTTACATATTCACAATAATCTGTAAGTCTTCACAATTATGTATAATAAATGCAAAACAAACATTTTTACATAAAATGTCATACATGTGTTAATGTTAATTTTGAATATGTATTTTTTTCATGAAAAAGTCATTGCATTAATAATACTATTTAACAAAATGAAATGACAAAAATATACATCCTTGGTTAGCATATCCACACCAAAACAGATGGCACTTAAGTAAACTGCTGATGTGTTAATTGGACAATACAACATTTACCAGAATCAAAACAATTAAATCAACCTTTCTAGTACAGTGCCATTGATTAATCTGTATTTAAAGTGCAATCAGATGTAATATTATAAGACATTAATCAAAAATAAAGGGACTTTCCAGGTCCTTGTAATGGACCGGCCATCTGTCCAGGGTGTTTCCCACGCCTGTGGCCTAAGATGCTTGGATAAAATCCAGCATCGTTGTGACCCTACAGAGGACAAGTGGTTTGGACAATGAATGGTGGATAGAAAGGACCTTCCAGGTGATTTTACAACTACAACTCTGCAATATTTCTACTACTAATGATCCAGTATGTAGAAAAGATCCTCAAGATGTTGTCATAAGCTTTACTTAAATTACTAAATTTGATATATATGAAAAAGGGTGTATAATCTATTAAAATAATATTAAACATTTAATTTTAGTGAAGGTACTGGAAATACAATACAGTCACACAACACCAGCATAAATAGAAATGACATGTCTTTGATTGCAGGTGAATCAGCACCTTCATTTGAAGATGCTATTTGAGGAGCAAATGTAATTTGTAATGGCATTAGGCATTTGCAACGGGCTGCAACATGTTGAATTGGATTACAGTTAAAACACATCCCATGACTTGGACCAGTGAAGGGGCCACAGGTATATGGAGGTCCTGCCAGCATGGACTAGGCTGCTACTGACTACAATTTGCAAATAATTATTAATTACTGAACCACCAAACATTGCATTAAATTGGAATTTATGTTACATTTTTGGTTCAGTATTAATATCCAGTCTTGGGGAAATTTACTTTTAAAAGTAATGCATTACAATATTGCGTTACTCCCTAAAAAAGTAACTAATTACATTTACTTTTTATGGAAAGTAATGCGTTATGTTACTTTTGCGGTACTCTTTAAATCTGGGCAGGGCTTGCTTGTTTGTTTTAAATATAAAAAGTTCTATTTGGCAAACGTAAAAGCCCTTTTACAACAAAAAATTAAATGAATAAGCCTCAGGCTAAAAGGAAAAGTAAATTCATGTCTGTGCAGTAGAATGCAGAAAAAGAAAGTTCAACACACTTAAGCAATAACAAAAAGTACAAATGTTTATCTAGAGTAATTTTTGCTTATTAGTATGGTTGAAATGGATCATCGAAGGTCAGCAGCAAAGACATTGGTTAATAAAATGGCATTGAATACATAAAGTATATTTGTGTTATTTAACATTTAAGTATTGCAGGTTTGCGTCATAT
Source organism: Labeo catla (assembly GCA_012976165.1). Lineage (NCBI taxonomy): Eukaryota > Metazoa > Chordata > Actinopteri > Cypriniformes > Cyprinidae > Labeo > Labeo catla. Next base: position 2,977,343 of record VONZ01000019.1, on the reverse strand, counting down.
TCTGAGATGTATTTCACTGTTTTTATTCTCTTTTTTTTTTTTAGATGAATTCATTCATGGTCACATTATTCTAGAAGTAACATCTTACTCCCAATTTTTCTCAACATGGGGACAAGAGACCTGTCAGTCAATAAATGGGAAAACTGGCGTTATTATTTGAAAATGTAACAGATATTTTACTGTAAATTAAGAAGTAATGTGTTACTTTACTAGTTACTTGAAAAAGTAATCTGATTAAGTAACTTTACGTAATGTAAAATTACTTGTAATGCGTTACACTGTTAATATCTTCCCTTTGAAATTGGAGACTCAAGTCAACAATGTAATATTAAAGTCCCCCTGTGAAAATCAAGATTTTTTATGTTGTTTATTTGTTTATGTGGTGTTTTTAATATGCTTTTAGACAAACCAGACCTTTTTTGGCTACGTCACAAAATAAGTAACCAATCACGTCAAAGGATAGATTCCTATCATTAGCATGCAAAATATACTAAGGGGATTATCAGCACAAAACCAGATATTAAATAGGGCATTTAATAGAGCAGTATTAAATAGAGCACAACCGTTAGGCGCTAACTGCTAACTTGAAAAATAACCCGCGGCAATAGTGTAAAAGTAGCCCGGAGTCAGACGCACCTCTCCCGCATCACTCGCATATGCTCGCGGTCGCGAACTGGAATCACAAACTAGGCTGCATTCGAGCTTTCAAGGCATTCTGAGGTGAAGTAAGTAACTTTAAAAAATGTTACAGTATCAACTGTAGTTGTCCGGTAGTAAAAGCATAGTTTTATCAGTCATTATCCGTGTTTCGCCATTATATCGCGTTTACTACAGTTCAGTTAGTGGATCACTGGGCTCTGGCTGGTGTGGCTGCGTAGGGGCGGGGCTAATTTGCATATTTATAGTTCCGCGTATAGTAAATGAGGCAAGAGTTACATTCAGGCTGTTTTAAGGCATTTAAAAACATTTAAATATGTCATTTTGATGATCAAAGATCAGTTTTAAGGGATAAAAATTTTGACTACAGATTTTGTTTCATTTTTATCATCTTTAGCCAAACAAAGTATTAATATAGTTTAATAAATTAAAGTTTAACATCAGCAAATAAAGAAGCAATCCAATTAGTGTGTTTTTGTTGTTGTCGTTTTTTTTTTGGCAGAAATATGCATTAAAGAAGAGGAATTAATTTGGATAGGGAGGCTCTGTAGGGTAAAACAATGAACTCTTTGCTTTGAGCACCAACTGGAGAAATGCATCTTGCCAATTGCTATTTACCCAGAAAACACTGCATACCATTTAATTAGCTAAACAACAGGCGATTGGCTAAAAGGAGAGAGCAAAGAGGGTGGGTCATAAAATTCACTTGAATTGGATAATCAGATCTATTACCTCTGCAAGGGAGTTGTACTTTAGCCAGATGTCATTGGTTAAGTATATTAGCTCAGTCACCACAAAGTCTGATTTCATTGGTGCAGATCTCTGATATTTTAAAGCATCTAGGAGTAGCTGTATGAGTCCAACACAGAATAACTCTAAGAGTTCTAAGATTCTATGTTAGAACTGTTATTTATTCTTAGGTAAGCTGAGGGATCCATTCATGTTTGGTCAATACAAATAACACATAATCTGCACATAATATTATAATAGTAAATTCATTAGGAGTCCACAGTAGGCCAGAAAGTAAACGTCTTTGGTGACACTCGTCTCATATGACCTGATCTCATAACTATGGTAAATCTTGAGTTGTTAAGAGCATCTTTCAAATCACGTTTCCTCAAAATTATCTTACACACTGTGTTAGCCAAACACTTATGAAAAATCTTCAACTGCACCTCGGTACACCGTTTCTATTTATCTGTGATTGATTTTCTAAGCACACCTTATGAGTAATTTTGGCAATGATTTAGGGAAGGAAGGTAAGTGTGTTAAAACAATTCACTCTCAATAGCGTAAAGTAGATAATTAGATCTAAGCTATTATTCTTGTCACAGGTTGCACTTTGGCCAGAAGCCTTGAGGTAAGGGAATTAGCACCAGCATACTGTTATAACCTGAGGAGACAGCTGTAGCTTTATGTTTTAAAGAATATATCTTGTATATCACAAACTGATTACATGATTAGGTTTGGTTTGATTAACACATAGGCTGATCAGCCACAACATTAAAACCACTCACAAGTGAAGTGAATAACATTGATTATATTGTTCCAATGGTGACTGCCGATGAGTGGGATACATTCGGCAGCAAATGAACAATCAGGTGTTGAATTTAATACGTTGAAAGCATTTCTGCTGGGAAATCTTATGTCCTGGCATTCATGTGGTTGTTACTTTGACACATACTACCTAAAAACTGTTGCAGACCACATACTTTCCTTTATGGAAATGGTTCCCTGATGGCAGTGGCCTTTCAGCAGGATAATGGTGGCACAGGACACCTTCAGAGGTTTTTTGAAGTCCACGTCTCAACTTATCAGAGCTGTTTTGGCAGCATAAGAGGGACCTACATAATAGAACTCACAAGGAGTTTACATGACACCATTTTCAACCAAAATTAGATTTTTTTTTTAATGCATTTTGGCCATTTATTTACATGACAACAGTGTTTTGGGGGCCGGAACGCAATTTTTTTAAATATTGGGTTTCAAAGTGCAAGTTTTTGAAAATAATGCTGTTATCATCTTCGTGTAAACTACAAAAATGTGAACTTGTGAAATTTGTCATGTGCACACTCTAAAAAATGTGTTTGTTTTTTTTTTTAACCCAAAAGCTGGGTTCAACCTGTTTGGTCATTTTATTGGGTTGTTTTTAATATTTTTTACCCAGGTGCCGGGTTATTTTTATTAACCCAAATGCTGGGTTCAACTTGTTGGGTCATTTTATTGAGTTATTTTAATATGTTTTACCCAGGTGCTGGGTAGTTTTTCTGTAGCTAAGTTGCTGGTTTATTTTTTTCTACCCAACCGCTGGGTTAAGCCTCTCTCTGACAAAACAACCCAGCTGCTGAGTTACAGTCAAAATAAAGGTTTGTATACATTTTATTTCATTTATAACGTCTTCACAGTAAAGAGTAAAAGAGTAAAAAATAACACAATTTACAGCACAGTAAAGACTTTAACTTGTCATTTACCTTTGTAACCGAAAGGTTGCGGGTTCGAGTCCCAGGTCTGGAAGGGATTGAAGGTGGAGGGAGTGAATAACCATCGCTCTCTCCATCCTCAATACCACGACTGAGGTGAGTCCCTTGAGCAAGGCACCGATCCCCCAACTGCTCCCGGGGCGCCGCAGCGACAGCAATATGGCTGCCCACTGCTCTGGGTGTGTGTTCATGGTGTGTGCATGCGTGTTTGTTCACTACTCACTACTGTGTGTGTGCACTTGGATGGGTTAAATGCAGAGCACAAATTCTGAGTATGGGTCACCATACTTGGCCTCACGTCATGTCCTTTCCTTTCCTTTTCCTTTTTTTCAAGTTTGAACTTTTCTGATTGAAGACAAATTGCACAGAGGATGAAAGCTTTTACATTCCCATGACAGGGACAGGACAGGGCTTGTCAGGAGTCCTTTTGAGTACACCAAGTCTTATTTACCAGAACCATGGAAAATCAGTGCTTCGGGTCTCTATTTCTACTGGTCATTTTTGGTTTACCTATCAGTAGGCTCACATTGCTGGTTACAGATCAACACAAGAAACTTTGTTCCAGTTAGAAGTCTGGTATCCACCATATCTTCTCAAAGTCACCTCGTTGACTTTGGGACCTTTTGGGAAGCTATAAGAGGCATCTGGGCATTTTAGGCAAATTTGGCTCCTCCACAGCAGGATGGATGGAATGAGGGAAACAACTTTTACATTCAAAAGTCCAGCAGGACAGGGCTAGTGAGAAATCCTTTATACACAGTATTGCCTGGTGGGTCCATGGCAATATAAGGCACTTGCTTTTTATTTGTTTTCCTGAATTGCTTTGGGCTACCAGTCAGTGTGCTTACGCTGATGGTCACACCTCTAAATCTCATTTTGGGGCACCTGGCTTTCTTTTGGATTCATGGTTACATTCTACTGCTTCCTTGCTGGTTATATAGCTCTGGGTCACACGTTGTGCCATTGAAGGCTCTTTTGCTACATTTGGTGGAAAGAAGATTTCAGAATAAGTTAATCTGTTTAGTTGTTTGGGATTCCATGTTGTGAGTCCTTTTCATTTTTGTCTACAGGCCAGATTTCATATTGGTCTCTGTTTGTACTTGAGATTGTGACAAAAAAATTAACTTCAAACGCCATTGGACTGTTCTGTGTGTTTGTTTTGGTTCCCATGTGCTCCCTGACTTAGTTTTCCCTTGTGTTTCATTATGCCCAAATTTGGTTTTCTTCCTGTTCCTGTTTAATTATGTTCCATTCTGTTCACCTGTGTTTCCCTAATTACCTCGTTTAGTCCTTAGTTCTTAAGCCCAGTGTTTCCTGTGTCTAGTGTTCAGTGTTAAATGTCATTTTGTTCCTTTGTCGTGTATTCCCATTGGTTTATTTTTATTAAAGACTGTTTTGTTTAAATTTCTTCTAATTTTCTCAATTGTGACAGCAATAGCAGTCATAGCTGGTCCAGGTAATTAGACACTTTGAATCAGTGAAACAGAAAGGCTAAAACTCTTCATCCTGATGGTTTTTGGCTTCTTGTTGATGAGTCCTTAATGTCACTGAGCAAAACAGAGGTGTACTCAGTATTTTCTCTGTAGAACTATTTGCCAGCTGTGTTTTCTAATTTCTTTTAAAGCTTTTCAGTCCACTGTCTTCAACAAGCCTAAGTTCACATGGATCAATCTCTGTAATCTCCATAAATATGGGCCATATGCTGCTCCTCTCCCTGCCTTGGAAAATTTTATTTTAAAGAAGACTTTGTAAGACTTGACCTGATACTTTTTTGTTAATGCAGACTAGGTATACATCACATTTGGCCTCTATACTCTTTAAATAATAGAGCATGGGTAGATTAGTTTGCGCAATGCTCAACACATGGTTTATATCTCATGTCTCTCCACCAATGCTTTAAAACAAGATATAGCTCACCACTAAATCTAAACATAAGCCTCTTTTCTTGACATCATCACATGCAAAGGTCATGACCAGAACTGCTTAAACCCACCCAAGGGTTCAGTGAGAAACATAATAATACACAGAATGACCTTTCAAGTCAATGACATCATATTTAATCATTATTTTTAACTGCTTTGTCAGCTTTTCTGTATATATTTGCAAAATGTCATTAAATAACTAACACATATTAAATAAATGCACACAAATGTTATTTTTAGTGGGTCTAATTGATGGCTAACAGTAAAGTTAGCCAGTAAAGACATTTAATTTTAGGTTGCTGCTTGAATGTGATACTTGCAGTTTTTTTATTGTTTGATATACAGATATTATATAAAGTATATAAAGTGTTATGAGACTACAAAATTGCAGTGCTCTATGATAAGCTATACTTTGAACTTATGTGCATTCAGGAAAAAAAAAATAAATCAAGAAAAACACTATTTTGGCAAGTACCCATATATCTTATTGTAGTTTCTTGATATAAGAATCTCAAGTGTTAAGATCCAAAGCTTTACATGTGATTAACTCAAAACTGATTATGTCTGCTCTTATCATTCAAATCCGACAATGCAACACCCTCCCCACCTTACGCTCCTGGATTTATCCCTTATAAGGAACCTCAGACAGATATATAACAACACCATTGCAAATAAATAGTAGGTCCATCGCAGCAGATTGCATCTTCTCTCTGGTCTGGATCACTAGTGGGCAAAGATGAACGGCACTGAGGGAAACAACTTCTACATCCCTATGTCTAACAGGACAGGGCTAGTGAGGAGTCCTTTTGAGTATCCACAGTATTATCTAGCTGAACCATGGCAGTTAAAAGTGCTTGGCATCTACATGTTCTTCCTCATCTGTTTTGGTTTACCCATCAATGGCCTTACATTGGTGGTTACAGCTCAACATAAAAAGCTTCGGCAACCTCTCAACTTCATTTTGGTCAACCTGGCTGTGGCTGGTACCATCATGGTTTGTTTTGGATTCACGGTCACTTTCTACACAGCAATTAATGGCTACTTTGCTCTGGGACCAACTGGCTGTGCGGTTGAGGGCTTCATGGCCACACTTGGAGGTGAGGAAAATTATTATACTGTATGTTTTCTGACTGCTTTAATCACTAATAGTGATTGTAATTTGGGTGCTATTTTTTTGCTTCACAGGGCAAATTGCCCTTTGGTCACTTGTGGTGCTGGCCATTGAGAGATACATTGTGGTCTGCAAACCAATGGGTAGTTTCAAATTCTCAACCAATCACGCTTTGGCAGGAATAGGATTTACATGGATAATGGCCTTGTCATGTGCAGCTCCACCTTTGGTTGGGTGGTCCAGGTACACATTTTTTTTAATGCAGATGTTTTTATTTCACTTGTTTTAAATTTCCTAACATCAGGTGCATTTCTTTAACAGATATATTCCCGAAGGAATGCAGTGTTCATGTGGACCAGACTACTACACCCTCAATCCTAAATACAGCAATGAATCATATGTCATCTACATGTTTGTCTGCCATTTTATATTTCCAGTCACCGTAATATTCTTCACCTATGGACGGCTTGTTTGCACAGTCAAGGCAGTATGTCAATTTAACCATTCCTGTAATTTCCAAACTATTGGAATACTATGTTAAAATTACATCATCATTACTCTCTTATAGGCTGCAGCACAGCAGCAGGACTCAGCATCTACCCAGAAGGCTGAGAGGGAAGTGACAAGAATGGTCATCCTGATGGTTTTGGGTTTCCTAGTGGCTTGGACACCTTATGCCAGTGTTGCTGCCTGGATCTTCTTGAATAGGGGAGCTGCCTTCAGCGCCCAATTCATGGCTATTCCTGCCTTCTTCTCAAAGACCTCATCCATATTTAATCCTATCATTTATGTGCTGCTAAACAAACAGGTAAATCATCATAATGAAAAGTCCCACACATTTCTAACATTTTTTCCTCAACTCCACCAATTATTAAAAAAGTATCACATCCTCAAAAATGTACTAAGGGAAATATTGTTCTTTACAGTTCCGGAGCTGCATGCTGACCACTCTTTTCTGCGGAAAGAATCCTCTTGGTGATGAGTCCTCAACTGTGTCCACCAGCAAGACGGAGGTGTCCTCTGTATCTCCAGCATAGACTTTTGAACTTCTCACGCGATTATGTTCTTTTAGTCACTGACCAATTTGGGTGTCCAAAAAACAGAGAGAAAAAACATTAGAATTAGTTGATGCATCTCATATTATCGAGTTCACCATGACTATTAAACTGGTGAACTCACAAAAAACCTGTTAAATATGTAAAAGGCTTCTTTGGTTTAATGGGTTATCAGTGAACTTTTTTTATGAACTGCTAGGCTAGCATTTATATCTTTGGCCTAAAATGTGTATATATTTTGTACATAATGCAAAAAATTTATAGAATTAAATATTGGCATTAACAGTGTTTTTGTTTTCATTATTTGTGACCCTGGACCACAAAACCAGTCTTAAGTAGCATGGGTATATTTGTAGCAATAGCCAAAAATCCGTTGTATGGGTCAAAATGATCGATTTTTCTTTTATGCCAAAAATCATTACAATATTAAATATAGATCATGTTCCATTAAGATATTTTGTACATTTCCTACCATAAATATATCAAAACTTAATTTTTTATTAGCAGTATGCATTTATTAGCAGTATGTAAGAACTTCATTTGGACAACTTTAAAGGTGATTTTGTCAATATTTTGATTTTTTTGCACCTTCAGATTCCAGATTTTCAAATAGTTGTATCTTGGCCAAATATTGTCCAAATCATGCATTAATGGTAAGCTTATTTATTCAGCTGTATAACAGGTACTGTATAAATCTCAGTTTCAAAAAACTGACCTCAATTATATTGTTTTGAATGGTAGACCAAGTATGAAACAGTAAAATCACCTTAGTGCAAATGTATATTTTGCTCTTGTAATGTTAAAAAGGGTTTGGTTACTGCAATGTCTGTCATTAGAAAAATTATTTTTTATTATTAAATTATTTTTGTGGTAATCAGCTTTATGCCAGAAATGCTGTTGATGTTGAGTCCAGGATATTCATGTATAAAGCAGTGGTGATCCCCCCCCCCAAAAAAACAATAGAGACCATCACAGAAAGTGTAATGGTTTTACTGGTTATAATGGGAATTGTATTGGTTTAATAGAAACTGTAATGGTTTTAATGGTTTATAGATGATAGTTTGTAATGTTTGTAATGGTATTTGTAGTAAAAAACCATTAGAATTTTTGTGATGGTTTCTGTTTTTTTTCAGCAGGGCTTTTTAATGAGAACTTATCAGATGGAACATTAGAATTCTGACTCAGAGTTCTGACTCTGCCTAAATGTCTTAATGTGACATTTATGATGCAAAGACAAAGCACTATTGGCCAACACAGGAGCAGACATGAGCAAATGCATCTCCAGGAATGTTCAATTAAAGTCAGAGCGAACACAGGTGACAGGTCAACAGCACCTTCGCAAGTGGTCCAATAAGGTTACTGTCAGACAAATTATCTTGTGGGATCCAAGACGGGTAACTTATTAATTAAATAGGCTAAGTTTACCCATTGCAATGTTGAGAATCTTTCACGCAGCAGCTTAACAAGATCATGGTCATGTTTGACAATTTTGAACAATTTGCAGTTCGACTTAGGAACAGCTTCTAAAACTTTAAAACTTGGATGTTAGTCAGTTAGCTTGGATGACAAAACACAGCTCAACAGTGTGATTACATCTTCCGGTGATTATGCTGCGCGCGTTTGGCTCCCACCTCTGAGTTGTGTGTTCGTATTTTGTCTCGTTGTTTTAAATGTAGGCTACGCTTGTCTTTCATTTCACACATAAACTCATAAAAAATAACATTCATGGATCTCAAAAGACTGTCGCTCCACTCCCTGCTGCGGTGTTTCATCTGCACACCTGACACCCTGCCTGCCTGCCTACCTGACTGGACGGTGCGGCTGCTTCTGTGACGGGTGGATTTCGTGGTTGTGTAGTGGTTGTCGACGTGGTCCTGTGTTCCCGTCTTGGCGTTGTGGAATGAAAGACTAGGGTTGACAAGGATGCCCTCTCTTTACAACGGATTACACTTTTTCTATCATCTTTAAGGCTAATTTCGTTTGGATTTTGGGACGTACATATGCCGCTCCATGTTCTCGCTCCGAACTTTCAGAAAGATTTTTCTGAATTTGTGTGGTAGTTAATGTTCATAGTGGTTTTATTGTTTAGATCATATGTTTATTGTTTGTTAAGTGCTTTGAGCTCAAGAAGAGCGCTAACTATTTACATTGTATAGCGCAGCCTCCATGTATACCTGTATGTCCAGCTCCCATTCACCCCAAAATAAAGAAAAAAAGAAAACTGTGTTTTGCTGTTTTTATAGATAGTTTGCATTTTGGACATTTTCACTTTTAGATCATTTCACCGCGTCGGTTGATTTAGTTCTCAAAACAGGTCTGAAAGATTTGTTCACGAATAGGACTGATTCAAGTAAACATGAATATGCACCAACGTGCCACATGCAGCCAGTACAGATCCAAAACAGTTTTGTTAGGGAGTACTAAAGGGGCTTTTATAATTCTGAAGGGATGTTAGTAAAAATTAGACATCCAAGCACATAACTTCAAAAACAGCATTGCCCCAAATTATATTTTTTTCTTCCTAATCTAACTCGTACTATACATCTACTGCCCTCTGCTATTTCAGTTTTGCACTCTCATAAAATGAAGAGACAAATGTGCTCCTTAATGAGAACATGAGAGCTATAATGAGAGTTGCTTGGAGAATGCTGGAGTGTGCAGAGATCACAATTGTTGACAATTGCGAATTAATTTACTCTTATAACCTCTTTAAAGAAGTAAACATAATTCTCATACTTACAGTTGTGTTATTTAGCTTTTAGAACTGAAATGCCCAAAATTCTCACAGTAAAGAATGAACTCAATAATGAAATGCTGCGCTGTCATAGCACGAACAGAATATTGTTTACAAAAGTGAATCAGGGTTTAATCCATTAACTGTATTATTTTTTGAATTTTGCAAACAGTGTGCCAACAACTTCTTTTCATGAACGATATAAGGCAAACATCCTCCAGCTCACTACTGTACTATTTTCTTAAAATATTTTCCTTTACCATTGCCATAGCCTATACATTTTAAAAACTTTTATAAATCACTTTAAAAACATTCATTGTTTTCATTATTTTACTCACCCCTATGTATTTTAAAATCGGTATAGTTTTCCCTCTGTTTAACGCAAACTTTTAACTGTACTAATTTCCATACAACTAATCCATAAAGTGTATAAGTATTATAACGAGTGTCTGATAGCTTCATGGTCGTTGCTACGGTACTCAACGCAGTTGTATTTCGTGTGATCTGAGTTCAAAGCCTCGTAGTGCACTTTCTCTTTCTTTCCCTACCACTTCGTTTCCTGATCATCCATTATACTACAAAGACAGAAACTTTTACATGATTTAACAAATGAATTATAGGCTATACATCGTGCATTATATTCTAAATCTTCTGAAGTGATACTAAAGCTTGTGTGACTGACAATAAATTCGTTTTCACCAACGTGAAGCATTCCCTTTAAAAGAAATTTAAGTTGACCAGTTTTATATTCTAGTTATTTTTATTGCAAATGATATTGAGAGTAAAAATGTAAAACATTACAGAATTCTATGCAGGTGGAGATTTTGTACACCCAATCCCACCCTACACAGCCACAATTGTGACAGATTAGTTTAATATTGAAATAAAATGCACAACAGTTGTGACTTTTTGTGTTATTTTAATATGATTAATACTGGATTACATCAAACAACGATCACATTTCAATTACATTTTATCCTTCAAAATAAACACAGCTTTGTTTATACTTACTTTGTACAGACAACCAATATCGTGGCCTAATTTTATGATCCCAAAAAGTCAAAAGAACTTCCGAAGATCCAAAGCTTTACCGGGTGATTAGCCCAAAAGTGATTATGTCTGCTCTTATCATTCAAATCCCACATTGTAACACCCTCCCTGTCTTACACTCCTGGATTTATCCCTTATATGGAGCCTCAGAGGGATATATAAACACTCCTGATGCATCTTTGCAAAGAAAGAGCAGGTGAAGAGCAGCCACTCAGCTGTACCATAGCAGCAAATAACACCCTTTTTATCCTTCTGGATCACTAGTGGGCAAAGATGAACGGCACTGAGGGAAACAACTTCTACGTCCCCTTGTCCAACAGGACAGGGCTAGTGAGGAGTCCTTTCGAGTATCCGCAGTATTATCTAGCTGAACCGTGGCAGTTTAAATTGCTTGCCATCTACATTTTCACACTCATCTGTTTTGGTTTACCCATCAATGGCCTTACATTGGTGGTTACAGCTCAACATAAAAAGCTTCGGCAACCTCTCAACTTCATTTTGGTCAACCTGGCTGTGGCTGGTACCATCATGGTTTGTTTTGGATTCACGGTCACTTTCTACACAGCAATTAATGGCTACTTTGTTCTGGGACCAACTGGCTGTGCGGTTGAGGGCTTCATGGCCACACTTGGAGGTGAGAAAAAATTGTGATGTTTTCTGATGTATTTTAACTGCTGTGAAGAGTAGTAGACTGCAATTTGGGAAACCTACCTTGTAGGGTGCTCATGAATTTTATGTTTTATTTACTACACAGGTGAAGTTGCCCTTTGGTCACTTGTGGTGCTTGCCATCGAAAGATACATTGTGGTCTGCAAACCAATGGGTAGTTTCAAATTCTCTTCCACCCATGCATTTGCAGGAATTGCATTTACATGGGTAATGGCCATGGCATGTGCAGCTCCCCCTTTGGTTGGCTGGTCCAGGTTAGTCTAATAAGATATTATGCAGTCAATCTGCTATCCAAACATTTCAATACGTAGGAACACAACATTGGTTTTTACTTTTTTAGTTTAAAGCAGCACAATACAGCTTTTTCCACTGTAACGACATTTATACTAAAAGTAGTTGTTGTAACATGCCTACGTAGACAGCAAACTTTATGAGTACTCTGACTGAAATTTCCTAACATGAGATGTATTTCTTTAACAGATATATTCCTGAGGGAATGCAGTGCTCATGTGGACCAGACTACTACACCCTGAATCCTGAATACAACAATGAATCATATGTCATCTACATGTTTGTCTGCCATTTTATATTGCCAGTCGCCGTAATCTTCTTCACCTATGGACGGCTTGTTTGCACAGTCAAGGCGGTATGTCAATTGAAACATTCCTGTAATTTCCAAACTATTGAAATACTATGTTAAAATGACATCATCCTTGTTTTTTATTCTTTTAGGCTGCAGCACAGCAGCAGGACTCAGCATCTACCCAGAAAGCTGAGAGGGAAGTGACAAGAATGGTCATCCTGATGGTTTTGGGTTTCCTGGTGGCTTGGACACCCTATGCCACTGTTGCTGCCTGGATCTTCTTTAATAAGGGAGCAGCTTTCAGTGCCCAGTTCATGGCTATTCCTGCCTTCTTCTCAAAGAGCTCAGCCTTATATAACCCAGTCATCTATGTGCTGCTAAACAAACAGGTAAATCATCTATCCGACTTGCCCTACATATCCCATATCTATTGTCTCTATACTAAATGAAACATTGTTCTTCACAGTTCCGAAACTGCATGCTGACCACTCTATTCTGTGGAAAGAATCCACTTGGCGATGAGGAGTCCTCAACTGTGTCCACCAGCAAGACGGAGGTGTCCTCTGTATCTCCAGCATAGACTTTTGGACCTCTCACATGATTATGTTCTTTTAGTCATTGACCAATTTGGGCATCTGAAAAAAGGAAAAAAAAAATACAGTTGAATTAGTTTTTGATTGTGTTCACTATCCCCATTAACTCTGTGAATGCAGAAGACACATATATTTGATGTGTGCAAACTTTAAAAGTATTTATTGGGTGATAAGTGAACGTTGAAACTGTGGTTTTATTTTTATGCGCCGGGAGGCTAGCATTTGTATCTTTTGCCTAAAATGTATATATATTTTGTAAATAATGAAAAAGAAATACATAGAAATAAACACTGGCATTAAATACTGTTTTTGTCCTCTGTTTTGTCCTCTGCATCTCCAGCATAGACTTTTGAACTTGTCACATGTTTATATTCTTTTAGACCAATTGGACATCTTAAAAAGAAAGAAGAAAGAAAGAAAAAACAGAATCAATTAGTTTAGCATCTCATATGGTTGTGTTCACTATGACTATTAAACTGGATGACTCACAAATATTTGTTAGATAAGTAAAATTAGCAAAAGTAGCAATAGCGAAAAATACATTGTAAGGGTCAAAATTATCGATTTTTCTTATATACCAAAAATCATTAGGATACTAAGGATATTAAGTCTAAGATCTGTTCCATGATGATATTTTGTAATTTTTGTACCATAAATATATCAAAACTTAATTTTGATTAGTAATATGCATTGCTAAGAACTTCATTTAGACAACTTCATAGGCGATTTTCTCGATATTTTGATATTTTTGCACCCTCAGATTCCAGATTTTCAAATTGTTTTATCTCTGCCAAATATTGTCCTATTGCCCTAACAAACCATACATAAATGGAAAGCTTGTTTATTCAGCTTTCAGATTATGTATAAAACTCAGTTTCAAACAGGTGACCCTTGTGACTAGTTTTCATGTTCCAGGGTCACATATCCCAGATATAGAAGATACTGAAAGTGGCATTTCTACCATACTGCAATAGTATAGTGCACACCATATGTTTAAATTGAGAGACAAGCTATTCATGAAGTAGTAGAATAATGTACTGTAGACAAAGTTTACAAATGCAGACAAAACTTTAGAATGCACAAAAAAATAAAATAAAATAAATAAAATAAATATATGGCAGAGCTATTACAAATCCCTCTAACAAAACCTTAGTGAAAACAGGGTGAACATCAGCACCAATTTCTCATACTATTCTGATCCTGCAAAGACATCCTGATGTGACCTCTATTATGCTAACACACAATGCCATTGAACAGGAAATACAATTCTAGTAATGTGTTTTCTCAAAGATAAACAAGAATCAGCAACACCTTAGCAAATAATGTCAAAAACTACCCCTCTGGAATCCTTAAAAGGTTGTATGTCTTGTAATGGACATTTCTTCATGTCTCATTTTCTTTCCAGTCTTCATAGAGAATTTTAAATAATAACTCCTACTTAACCAGAAAATTATATCGGTAATCATGGCAGTAAGTCACTAATCCTGATTTTGAGAAACAATGTTCAGTGGCAAGGTTGTAACCTTTATGAGAGCATAACAGAACGTGTTGCTTCAAGCAGCTTCATGGGGTTACATTTAAACTTACATTTACATTATATAAATGCTGCCTAACAACAAGACAAGTTTTGAAATGAGGAAGGCAAAAATGATTACAATACCTTCATTTATTCACCTTCAACTGCTTCCTTTGTTAAAATAACAAATGTGACCCTGGACCACAAAACCAGTCATAAGGGTACATTTAAAAGCTGATGTGACAAAGCTTTCCATTGATGTATCCATTGATTGGATGCCCATTTTCCACAAGTTGATATGATTCTTTAGGGTCTTAATGAAAAGTCTATAATATACTTTGGTTAAAAATTCTCAATGGTTGTGTAAAACAACACCCTTTTTATCTTGTCAAAATGAGCTCTGCAAAAATCATCCCATTCTGAAGGATTGTTCCTTTAAATGCAAATGAGCTCTGCTCGCCCCGCCCCTCTCTTCTCTCTGTGGAGTGACCAGCCTGTTTACTTTAGCTGGATTTAGCCATGTTTAGCCGCTAAACTTGCTAACTAGCATGTTATTAGGAAAGGTGATTGCAGAGATTCATTAAAAAAAAACCTTATACTCACTTCTGCTGTAGGTGAAGCTGGATCACAAATGATTTGCGCGAACATAGACACATTTATGTAGATGGGGAGACGCATTCCCTTCACAAACAAATGTAATCCACTGCACCTTCAGCGGCTCAGATGCATTTGGTCAAGAGTAAATGACGACCACTATGTTAATTATTACATCCAGCAACACAACACCTCAATCGGAGATCGGCCTAACTTGCATCCCTGCTCCAGCATCGAAACAATGGAGGCTGGACTGTTAAAGCTGCTCTGAGGTAAGACGCTCATGTCAGTCAACTATTGTGGGAGCGGCCTCTGTCGGTGTGATGCCACACCAACAGGCATCTGAAAATGGCTCGATTTGAAAAAGTTAAAATTATTTTTACAGATTAATTAAAAACGACTGCATGGATTTTTGTCATAATGGGGAGATTTGTACTTACACTGCCAACACACATTAATGTTCAAACAACATGTAAAAGTAAAGTTTGCATCCGATGACCCCTTTAAAGTTGTCCAAATGAAGTTCTTAGCAATGCGTATTACTAATCAAAAATGGAGTTTTGATATATTTACGGTAGGAAATTTACAAAATATCTTCATGGAATGTGATCTTTACTTAATATTCTAATGATTTTTGGCATAAAAGAAAAAAATAATAAAATAAATAAATAAATAATTTTGATCCATACAATGCATTTTTGGCTATTGCTACAAATATACCCATGCTACTAAAGACTGGTTTTGTGGTCCAGGGTCACAAATGGTCTCCAATATAAACAATTTACTCTCACAGTACATGTTTGTTCTGGCTGTCATTTTCACTGCTTTCACTTTCACTGCTTATTCAGCCTTATCATTAATATGCTGCTCAACAAATGGGTATGCACTGGATCAAATGCTTATTTTTAACATGTGACTCACTAAGTGTCATTTGTGAGCATTTTATGAAGTCATTTACTTTGCAGAAGTCTTTATTGTAGCATTATAATCCTGTTTGTCAGACTGAATGCAGCAGGAATCCTCTTGGAGATAATAAATCCTCAACTGTCAACAAGCAAAAAATAGGGAATTCGTCTACACGTCCTATCCCATACCTAGCCTTGCTTTAACAGTACTGTCTATGATTTTGTTAATAATGTTAATGCATTTTTCCCTTTTCACTGTCTGTTTCTGTCTCTCCGGAACTTGCCCTCATGGGACCTTGTTGTCCTCATTGCACATTGCAGTCATGTAGAGTAAGTGTCACTCGTCGAGCCCTGACACAACTAACTCTAAAAGGATTACGAGATCAGGCTCTGGTAGTAGGAGAGGCATTGACTTCTCAGTGGGCACGACTCAACAAGATAAAGATAAGACAAAGATCTGCTTAAGCCAATTTGCAAGGTGCTCACCCAACTGTGGTGCTGAACGCTAACCTGGCTGCTCTGGCTAAAGGAATTATGGGTTTAAACTAATTGGGTTCTCCCTCATGGTGAGAAGCATGCAGTAGATTTACATGCAGTTCTGTCCAAGATCTGAATGTATTTTGTACATAATTGAAAACACTAGATAAACAATATGTAGTCCTAGAGGGGACACTTGGTGAAAAATGCTTGGAGTAAAAATCTTAAATGTGATTTGACGACGTCATTTGTAAATCTCACGATTTCTACCGTAGTGCTTTCAAATGCCAGGGCTTCAGATCTATAAATCCATTCCCAAAATCATATCTCAGCTGCACTCAAATTACCCTCTAAAAATGGAATAAATTTTATGACAGGCTTGTTACAAAAAAGTTCACAGTCTGGAAATTCATAAGCAGGAATCTTTGCAGCTAATAAAAAAGGAATTCTCCAGTGATCTGGGATGGTGGAAACAAAGTAATTACCTGAAATTAATAAAATGACTGTAATTACGATGATGTAGTTGGTTTTACGTGCGCTAATGGTCAGAGATGCAGCTGGGAAACGTGTCCCACTGATGGGACTGACAAGAACCACACTACTGGCCAAGTGTAAAGGGAAGCTAAAACACAATGGGGTGATTGTAGTAGTAGAACATTTGAGGCTGAACATTGCCAAGAAACACCAGCATTTCTGCACACACCATGGCAGAATCATTTACTAATAAAGCAGCCATAAAGCAGTCAAATAAAGTTTAAAATGTGTGTATAGATCAGCTGTTTATATATAACAAAAAGGTCGGCAAGTTCCAACTTAATTTAATCTCATGTCTAAGATGCCTTTTTAAAATCAGATTTACATTCCTTACTGCCTACAATATTCCACAATCTTGTTCATGCATTTTGGCAGTTGCATAAAAAAAGCATCTGTGCTAATGGTTGAGAGCGATACATACATTCATTAATGGCACTGCGAAATAATTATTAAATGCATTGTTATGCAAAGTTTGAATTTGTTCTAGTCTAGATTATTGAACACAATGTTATGGTGCCTTGAAAGCTAGTCTGAAAACAGTTCCAATTACTTTCATACAAAATAATTGTTTGTGTGTTTTCAAATTTGTTTTTATTTTAATGATTTTTTTCACTTTGGTTTCAGTTTGTTTCAGCAGTGATTTTGCTCATTTGATAAAGGTTTTGTTTTTAAGTCACTTCATTTTTAAACTATTTAGTAATTACATTTTTAGGAATCCGTTCAAGATTTACAAATAAGCAACATCTGCGACATCTATATTTATATAACAGATTAGTGTTCACAAAATTTACTTGGACTTACAGCTTACTTATGAAGTAATATCCACCTTATTTTTCAACACGGAAGAAAGCCTGTGGGTGAGACGTTCGGTTCATTAGCCGCTTTAGGGAAATAAGGAGAAGAATAACAATGTGCAGTAAAATTAAAACTGTTTGCACTACAAACCAGTGTGTTCATCATTAAGATAATGCATTAAAATATGGTAAGACACATCAATTTGCAATATCAAGTAGCGAAATGCGCTGTTTTGTACAGCTAAAAATAGTTGGACGTGGATGAGACGGAAGCCAGACCCATAAAATGTACACATGTACAAACCGCGGCCACTCTTACGGGAAAAATAAGGTGGATTATAATATAAAAAAGTCTAATACGATTCCAGCGAAGGCCCAAAATCATTCCACAAAAATTACAATTACAAGTCCATTTTTGTTATTGACCTTATACTCCAGAGAAACAAGCGCGTCACCATCTTTACAATATTGTCTTTGAACTTCCGTTTGTGCGGTGGCTCTGTATATTTCTATGGCATCGCTATCTAAGATAGCTATCTATTTAGCTGGTAACGTTAAAGTGGATTTATGTATTGTAAAGTTAACGAATGTCAATGTCTTAACAAATGTCAGTAGACCAGGAAGATTTTAAAATGAGCGGTTCATTCATAAATCCGTCGGATCATTATGGAAATACAACCGGAAGACAGAAGACGGGGCTAAATAAGGTCAGTAGCCTAAAAACTCTGTTCTCTCACACAAACACAGGTAATATTATTTCTGTTAGTTGCCTGATTTTTATTTATATATATATATATATATATATATTTTTTTTTTACCTTTTTGGCTGACTGAGGTGCAAGACAGCTGTTCTGTTTCAGATACAACATGTATTAGCCAGTAGTTTCTGAGTAGCTGTAGCCTTCAGACATTCGTATTACTAACATTCCTTTGGCGACACCTTTAGGTGGCAGGTGGAAATGACAGTGGACACTGTTCTGCTCAGTTTTCTCAGAATGATGACGTTTCCTAAGTTCTAAACTAATAAATATGATGACAACAACAACAACTCCAAAAGCCTAACATGACCCTTGGAGAAATTAAGATTATTAAGGCTAAGCAACCTTCCAAAATCTGCTTATCCAATCTACTGGGAGCTGTTTTAGATGTTAATGTGACCTTTTATAATCACTTGTTTGTCATTTCAGGAAAATTTATATTCAGATAAACTGTACAGTATTATGAAAGGCAGATTTATAGACACATACCTTGAAAAAGACTGGAGTTGTGTTTTCCACAGGGATGAAATGAAATGGCAATGAGGTGAGTACTACATATAATATTAGAATTTTTTAGGCCTAATATCTAAATACTTGTCAAATGTGACAAGTAATGTCACTAAGATAAACAGTTTAAACAATATTCAGAGTTTGACACTGATTAGGGAAGCAACACTTAAACAGTAAAACACAAAAATGCAAAAGGTATGGGATGCATATGAATTTTGTAAGAGGATTTGTGTGAGAAGAAACATGGTGATAGTGGAGCAGCAGGAACTGGAAAGTGAAAAAAGCTTTTATCATTTCTCATCCCCTTCTGTGAAAGATGCCCATTTATGCCAGTATCCTGCTATGCTATGCACAGCATTTGCCCCATTGTGTAGATGATTATGTGTGTGTGTATTTGATAGTTTCTTGTTTCAAATGTGTTTTTTTTTTATGCAACATGTAATTATATCAAAAGTATATCATTTTGTGTGTTGTAAACAACTGTCATTTTCCTACAAACTCATATTTTTCAACCAAAGTATAATTCTGTAGTGTTTGATATTGCTTTAAAGTTTAATGCATGCATTTTTGTAGTCTGTGAATTTTCTACAGCAGGTTTTGGGATAATTATAAATCAGGATAAAATTTATTTGTAGTTTAAGGTAATAGATGGTGGTGGCTGCAATTAAAATCATGTTCTGTGTGTATCTGTAGCTTTATGTTTTATCTTTAAGCCTATGACCATGACCCTGTCGAAGAGCCAGAAGTGACAGATGGATGAACAGAATGACAAAAACTGGACTGCAGTAGAGGAACAGCGAGGGTCAGTCCAGCCTCCTCTTCACGTACACTTGTACCTCCTAATATCAAACACCATGACGTCTTTTTATTTGCTCGGCTGAGTCCATGATTAGCTTAGACTGCATCCCCTAGAGTAAAACATAATTGCCACTGCGACATCATCATGGTGTCACCATGTAAGATGTTAATTTTGCCATTATGCAATTAACTGACTAAGCGCTAAAGGAGTAATTTAAAAGGAATAGTTCACCCAAAAATAAATAAATAAATAAATAAATTATTCATCCTTTGGACATCCAAGATGTAGATTAGTTTGTTTGTTCATTAAAACAAATTTAGCATTACATCACATGCTCACCAATGAATGCTCTGCAGTGAATGGGTGCCGTCAGAATAAGAGTCCAAACTAAGCTAAAAAAAACATTGTATAACGTCTTGTGAAAAGCTGTGTATTTACAATGAACATTGATCATCAAGACGTCTTTAACTTCAAACAACTTATCGCTAAAACGCAAGTCCTCTGACCATAATATTGCTTTCTCCAGTCTTATCTGAAACAGGAGAGAAATAAGCATAGATGAAACACCATTTACAAGCAAAAACCGTTCTAAACTAATATGATGATGCATTTTGATAACAAACATGCAGCTTATCACTTAACAAATGTTAATTTATGAACCGGAGTTGTGTGGATTATTGTGATGTTTGTATCACTGTTTGGACTCTCATTCTGACGGCACCCATTCATTGCAGAGGACCCATTGGTGAGCAAGTGATGTAATGCTAAACTGAATTCTGAACTATTTCTGAGCTGGGTGAGCTGTTTCTATTAGCTAGCCTTGCACTATAATGTATATTTACAGTTTAAGAAATACTGTTCAATATTATAAAAATATGTATATTGGCAATATTTACAATGTATGTCTTGTTTGACAGCTGTTAACCCAAATTATATATGCATTACTGCCTTTCTAAAGTTATTTCTCTGTTTTCTACCAAGCTCTTTAAATCATGCTCATTGCACTCTTTTAGTCTAAGGCCTGTAATTGAACAGCTGTAGAGGTTCTCAGTGGTAACCTTCAATTTGGCACAAGCAACATGCCAGTGGCTAAAATCTCATGATCACCTAAAAGCTGCAATTTGGATCCTCGGCAGCTGCAAACAGTTAGCTTCACTGCAGTGCTGGATATACTCTGCAGATATAGAGATGTTAACCACACGGCTCTGATAGGGCTCTGACAGGCCAAAAGATCCTAATTGCTCCCTTATACCCTTTCATTAAAAGGCTTAATGGGGAAAACAAGTAGCTTCAGCCGTGGAGGTTGTCTCTTTTGTAAAAGACGCCGCAAAACAAAGAAACAGCACAAGAGTAGCACTGATATAATAAAAGATAATTCACTACAAGTCCCCAAATGGGGCTGTTTCTGTGTTTCTTGCCGTAATTTCCACTAAGATTGTTCATTTAATATTCATTGTTTTTCCAAGAACGATCTGAATTGGTAATGGCAGCATGTGTCATGATGAAATACATAAAACAGCCATTTAGAAGAATTTTATTACTTAATTTTACGACGCAATCAGTATTACATAGTAACATTTGTACAATTTCTAATGCTACAATAAACTGGCACAACAGACTGACTTTATTGCGTTGGATTTGATCTCATCTTTTTGCATGCATTTCAATGAACACTGTATGGTCAGACAAAATGATTCATTAAAAAGATCTCCGACTGGACATCATTCTCGGTTCACAGGGTTTCCATGTCATTCTCTGACTCAAGCCATTTGTTTTCCCAGGCTCTACTGGTAATTATCATTATTCATAGCAGAAACATAACAAAAAGAACACCATGTCTCGTGATAGTAATACTGTGTTATGCTTTAAAGTACTTTGGAGAAGCCAAAAAGTAAATGCCATTTCAAAGTATAGGACATAGCAAAGTATTGCCATCCGATGATACAGTCACTGCACTTTTTGTAAAGGATTTCTTTAAACACAAAGCATAGACTATTAGAATGTAGGCATACTATGCTAAAAGCCATTTAAATACTTCACAAACTATCGACAGCCATATCTGACATGGTAAATTAATTTGTTCATATGCATATTTGTATATATCTTTATATATGTGTGTATATATATTTATAAAGATGCAAAAAGGTTATATGCTATATCAAGGTAGAACTTTCAATTCAATGGCACTTAATTATACAGTAAACAAATAATTAACAGTATACACACAAATATCTACAAAAATGTCACAGTTTTTTACATCACATGATAGAAATATCAAATTCACAATGACAAATTATCAGTGTTATGACTGAAAATCAACAGGGTTTCTCCTCTCTATTCTTACATTCCCTCTCACATCTCATTAACGAATATGAGAGGGCCTCTGGATGTGGGACTCCCCACCTGTCGGTACAGCATGGGCTGTCCTAGATTGGTTTGGGGTAGGCTGAAGCCTCCACTTGATAAGTCAAAACTCCCTTGGTTGTAGAGCCTCTGGCCAAAACCAGCTCCAGATTGATCAAAACTGGTTTGACTGTACTGCCTGAAGCTGCTGCGTTTCTCAGAGGGAGTTCTGGAGGGATAGCGCTGAACGGACTTATGCAAACCTGTCTCTTTGTAGGCAAACCAGATATTACCAGCCCAAAGGAAGAAGTTCAAAAAACCAAAGGCCTGTAAGCAGACAATGATGAATTAGAAATATGGAATGCAACATTTCCTGGTCATATTTATAGGAAAAGAAAGTCTGTCAAGATATACTTATTTTTGGCTTAAATAAGTCTTGTCTGAATATGTAGAACATTTTTAAGAATCTTAAAAATTCTGAGAAGTTGCTAGGGTGTTTACAGGGCACTTTGGGTGGTTTGTAGGGTGTTTTTGGGTGGTTGTGTAAAAAATATTGATTTCTCGATTTTAATCGATTCTCATTTTTACGAAATGATATTGATTCTCAAATTCCAAGAATCAATTAGTCTAGCCTGTTTTCAGTTCATGAACGAAACATTGTAGCACGCATTCCAATCGCAATAAGCTTTGTGATGTGTTACTTTTAATATGAAACAGTCTCGGATTTCAAATTTTGTCTATTTTATTATTTTTATTTACAATAAATACAATTTTGACGCTGTTTAATGTGGAGTGAGAGATCGCTGTAGCGCCTTTGTTCAAGAGAAGCTGTGAACTGATCATCTCCTCGGCTTTGATACAGTTACAGCGCAATATAAACATAAATGAAGATTCGAAGATCCTTATGTTTTAAAAAAAAAAAAAGAGTACAGCTTATCAAAATCTGTATCCTGTCTCATGTATTCACTCTATCAGTGTTTTAACCACGGAAAGATGTCAATATAACAGTCCAGATAGCACACGTACATCTGCAAGATGTCTGTTGAAGAGCGTTTCATCTGGAAAGCATCTGCTGTGTACAAACATCTGATAGATGTTTTTAAGATGTCAGTTTTACATACATTATAAATCATAAACATCTTAAAGACATTTTCTAAACGTCTATTTGACATCTGATAGGAAATGTCCTATAGACGTATTATGAGCAAACATTCTAGACAAAATACGTCTTGCAGATGTAAATGCAGATGTCTAATAGACATCTCTGTGATGTACGTGTGCTATCAGGGAGCTTGTAAACAATATGGCACATAATGTCACATTTACCTCAGGAAAAAAAAAACGTATTCGTTGACCATAAACTCATTAGTCAGCTAGAAAAACTATCTCTAGAGAGGAGCATTTTGCTACATATATGCACAATACAACATATTCATTATAATTATGAATTTCTCCTTGGAAATGTAATTATGTAATTTAAAGTTAAAGTTCGTATTGTAACTTAATATGATAAAAAATGTTACTGAGTGTAATTTAAGCATTTGTATACGAATCAGTAGTGTAGTACCAACTGACTCTCATGTATATTTTACAGCATTAGTTGAAAGATTTTTTTTCCTGGAGAAAATCGAATCGCAACCTTGTGGAGCATAATCAAATCAAATTGTAAAATTTTTGTAAAACCCAGCCCTACTAGACAGTTGTGGCATTCTGGTTGGTGCCAAATTATGTGCGGCCCACGTAATTATGAAACAATAAAAAAAATATCAATGCTGTATTTTTAATGTACATTTTTATTTCACATGAACAGAGTGTAAAGTAAAAATGTACACTACTGTTCAAAAATGTGGGGTCGAAATGTGGGCTCATGCTTGCCAGTGCTGCTTGTATTGTACAAATATACATTATTTTACAAAAATACAGTTAATAATATTGTGAAACATTATGTTTACATTATATTGTATAACATTAGCTATGTTGAATATTCAGCGGCCTTTGGTGTCACATGATCATTCAGAAATCATTATAATATGTTGATTTGGTGAAAATGAAAACATTTCTGATTATTATTATGGTTGTGCTGCTTAATATTTTGACCTCAATAATCAGGATTGTTTAAAAAAACAGCATTTATTTAAAATAAAAATCTTTTGTAACATCATAAATGTCTTTTTTGATCAATTTAACGCATCTTTGCTTAATAAAAGTAGTCATTTCTTACTGACCCCAAACCTTTGAATGGTCAGTTGCTAATCAATTGCTATGATTTTCTCTCTCCCCTATCGATGCTGTGGAAAAAGAATCTACTCACCACAGACATATTGAGATTTGTCCAGATGGGCTCCTGCAAGACCTCACATAAGTTCTCCTGGGCTCTGCAAGCAGACATTAACAGCAGGATTTGATGCACATCAGTGGCTGTCTTCACCCCAGACAGAGTTTTAGCCCAGGCAATTGAGCTTACCAGCCACAGGCTAGAGAATGCTAAAGTCACCAAGAAATCCTGTGGGGATTGAAAATAAGAAGAGTATAAACAGAAAGAGGGTCTTGATGATTTAATTGAGTTATATTGAGCTTTTCAGCACAGTATGTGCTCTCACACTTTTTTACAGCGTACATTTCATATAGAAATTCTGAAATGCACTCACAACTACTGGACCTCTGTTCTTCTCTCTGTATTTGTTCTGGTAGAAGATGTAAACAATTGTGGCCAAAAGGGAATAGAGAAAAGCCAGGACTGACACAGTGACGAAGAACTGTGCAGATGAAGCATAATCCCCTTCCAGAAAGAGAGTCTCTTTCCTAGGTCCTTCACATAGAGGAGTACTAAAGTGTACCTGTTGCAATCTAAAAAGACAAAACATAGGAATTCCCTCTTTTAATACATTTCAAGCACATCTTTTCATTTCAAGCAGTTTCTTTTTGTATTCTTTATAAGTCGAGACTGTGACAATGGAATGCCATTAATATGCCAAACACCTTCTGAAAATAGTCACTCACTTCAGCTACAATACTGACGGCATCATGCATATTTGGCAGTTAGCTATGATTAATTTATTCTAAAATTATTCTAAAAGTAAAAGTAGCCAATAATTGGGTGTTACTGAGGTAATAGTATTTGCCTTGTCATATGAATTCAAAATAGTGGTTGCAATGAGATTAGTTCACTTTCAGAATAAAACTTTCAAGATGAAAAGAAATGAAGGTTTTTGAGGAAAACATTCCAGGATTTTTCTCCATATAGTGGACTTCAATGGGCGCCAACTGGTTGAAGGT
The DNA here is from genome assembly GCA_012976165.1 of Labeo catla. Classification (NCBI taxonomy): domain Eukaryota; kingdom Metazoa; phylum Chordata; class Actinopteri; order Cypriniformes; family Cyprinidae; genus Labeo; species Labeo catla. Next base: position 2,951,983 of record VONZ01000019.1, on the reverse strand, counting down.
CCAAATTGCAGTTTCAAAGCAGCTTCAAATGGCTCTACATGATCCCAGCTGAGGAATAAGGGTTTTATCTAGCAAAACGACTGGCCATTTTCTAAAAAAAAGGCATTTCTATACCTTTTAACCACAAATGCTTGTCTTGAACTAGCTGGACTTAACGCATTACATAGTCATATTGGAAAGGTCATGCATGACATAGGTGGAAGTACCGATCCAGTGTTTACAAAGCGAACGAGCAAAGAAAGTCAAACACCCTTTACAAAAAAAGGTAAAACCCCCTACCTTTTTGAACCGAGAGTACACAGGTAAAGAACTAACCACGCATGACCTTTCCGATGTGATTATGTAATGTGTGAAGTCACGTATGTGCATCACAGAGCTAGTGCAAGACAAGCATTTGTAGTTAAAAAGCATATAAATTTTCTTTTTTATAGAAAATGACTGATAATTTTGTTATGTCAGACACTTATTCCTCGGTTGGGATTGTGTAGAGCTCTTTGAAGCTGCGTTGAAACTGCAGTTTGGGAATCCTTTGGTTCCCATTATATGGAGAAAAATCCTGGAATGTTTTCCTCAAAAACCTTATTTTTTTTTCGACTGAAGAAAGAAAGACATGAACATTTTGAATGACATGGGGGTGAGTAAATTGTCAAAGAATTAATCTGGAAGTGAACTAATCCTTTAATAAAACCAAACCAACTTTTAAGTAAACTGATGATAAATATTTACAGTACAGCATGCAGAATAATACTTATACTGTGTTTGTGGTCATTACGAACACTTACCTGAATGGGTAGTTGAAACTGATGGTGATGTTGTTTTGGGTTTTGTCCAAACATTCTACTTTAACCATTATCTGGCCAGAATATCCCCCACATGTTGCAAATGCTAAAACAGCAAAAAGCTGTGGGAGAAAAAAGCAAAATATTAACTGAAAAGCCCCAATGATATAAGCCTATATATGGAGGGGTCAAAGACCAGTTCTCTAGACTCCCCTTTACTTCATCACACAAAGTCCAGACAAATTAACCTCACAGAACATTAAAACATTCTGTTTTAATTATCCTCCAGTTTTCTGAATTAAGGTCAATTTAAATGACCTCTCATCCAACTGCTGCACAATTAATCGTGCAAAATTAGACACAGATGCTTTTTAAGTCCACTAACCCTTACCGTTACTATAGACCTGGATGCCAGGCACTAACACATTTGTCTGACACGATTTGAATATTTTTTCACCGGTTCAGTTTTGCCTTTGGCATAATGAATGAAAGGGCTGGAGGTTTACTGGACAAGTGCCAGGGCTTTATTCTCTGCGGACACAGGCGTTTGATAAGAAATGTGTCCAAGTCTCCTGCTATTCTCTCCCCAATCTCTTTCTCTCTCTCTGCATGTCTCTTTTTCTGATACTATGATACAGCAGGTGAAAGGAAGCAGGCCATTTCAATTAAGATTTAAAGCCTTCACTGTGTATATTAATTAAATACTGTCTGGAATACTTATGCTATGAGTGTGTGGGTCTGTGTCAAAGACATAGAGACATTGAGAGTTTTTTAAAAAAATGTATTATGTTATATCTTTTTGAGAATATATGAAAATTGCTTTGGAAATATGTGAATATTGAATCAATATCACATGTCATGTACAGAGATTGCATATAACATATAATAAGGTCTTTAGACTATGCATACACAGAACAGATGAAGCAATGAAGAAAACAGGTAGCTTCTTTGATGAGTCTCTGATGAGACCCAGTGAATTATGCAAAGGTTACCCAGGGGTTGCCAGCACACCCAGAAACATACACACACACCCATGTACATATACACACATACACTAATTACCTCAAATTTGCGTAAATATTCATGGATATATAGTACATGCAAATACAAATATGCAATCATGCTGTATTTAGCTCAGCTCATATTCATCATTAAAGTCTGTCAAAGAGCTGGATGGCATCGATCTTTTGCACATTTCAACAAGAGCAGATGAATTATTCAAGCAAGAGAGACTACAAACAGGGAGCCGACGCTGCGACCCCAAAGAGCAGCTAATAATTAAACCTGATTTCTGACAGACACATTTGTGTGCGTTTAAACGCTATTTTAAGAATGCAACCATGAGAAACTGCACAGAATACTGGTTGAAACTTTACTTAAATTAGACACTTTATCTTGTGACTCTCAAATTATGAGCAAAACTAATTACATACTGACACACGTCATATTTCTATTCGGTTAATATTGCATAGAAAAAAAAAATATTATATAAATTGAATAAATAAATAAATATAAATGAATATAAATAAAGAATACATATTTTATTTTAGCTAAGTTTGCAAAGCAATGGTTGAAATAAGTAGTATAATTGTGCCAACTAATGCTTTAAAATGAATCTTGAAGGTTTTAGAAAAAGAGAGGTCTTACCGGAGCAAATATGACCATACACATTGATGAAGCGGATTAAGCATCAGCCTGTGTGTCTGTCTATGAAGGAGTGTTCAGCTCCTCTGCCAGCCAAACCCAGAGATACTGAGTGAATGAACACCATGGAGATGCTTCTACAGGGGAAACTGGCACTGTGTGTGTCTGCTCTGTGTCACACATGTACACACACACACACACACACACACACAGATGCACATAATGAGGGGGACAGATGATAATACACGCAGACCCCTAGCAGATCATATAAATGCAGACCTATTGCATGTGTGTATGTCACTATGCACATATTCTGTACATGCACTGAAAAATATACAATTAAGAATGTAACAATCTAGATCACTTTCACATTACGTAATCCTTAACAGATGTACTGGGCACATTTCAGCCATTACCTGTTTTACATGTGGGACATAAATAATTATGATTATAAACAATAAATCTGCCACAGTAATGGCCCTCTATTTTCATTAATTTTTGCAAATGATTACAGTGGAATCTAAACTGTTGGTAAATTAATTTTCCCCTGCATATTTTTGACAGCTTAATGACTAAATATCTGGTCTGTGAATGCGAATGATTCAAGAAGGAGAATTATCACAGTCCTAGAAGCTATTTAATCATGTTGGCGAGATTTGTGAACAAAATTAACTTAATATTACTTTATTTTTTACATTTTAGTAGGAAATATTTGTAGTCACTCCATCTTAGTCAGCTACTTTAAGTACAGAATAGAAGTATTATAATGTATACAGTACATACAGGTGTCATTAATATACAACACATGGGTGTCCTTAATGAAATGTGGGCTGTTTCTCTCATGTTCCTCTCCTGTAGCCACCTTGTCTCCTTTCAGCTATTATAAACGCAAGTCATGAATAAAGAACAGTGCCCTGAAAGTACCAAACAAAGCAGGTATTGGTGGCTTCAGAAGATCTGAGCCAAATAGTTCCTTTGATCAGTAAAAAGTTCATTTTCAGAGCCAAGACATAATTAAAGAGTCATGAATACCTACAACACATTTGCAGTAGAAAGAAAGAAAGAAAGAAAGAAAGAAGGAAGGAAAGAAAGAAAGAAAGAAGGAAAGCTGGTCAAGTGCTTACAGCTTAATATTCTTTGAGTTGTGTTGTGTTGTGTTGTTATACAATGCTGCCATCTGCTGTTCAAAGCTGTTTTCTGCATGCTTTTCCTTCAATCGTTCATAATGTGATAAATGTGCATAAAGGTACAATTTTTAAATATTTATTTTTTATTAATGATTCTTATCTTATATTCATGAGCTCTAATCCACTATCACTCAGTGACTTTCTTTTTCATACTGTATATGCCTCTTGAATTAAAAAATCCTGTTACTTACATTCTCCACTAGGAGGACTGTTGTGTTTGAAATGCATTTAAAGCAAAAATGAATGGAAGCAACTAATGGAAACTTTTAACCTTGAAATATCAGCTTTAGAATTATTCTGATAGTACACTAAGTTTAAATGATAGTTCTAAGTTTAGTTTCTTTCTGTTCTTTTTTGCTGTTTTTAATAGTGGAACATGATGTGGAAACAACACAAACCAGCCACTCACATATACTCAGCAGCACTGAATGCTAAAAATGTCTGTTTTTCTTTAGAGAGTTCTGTAAACAGTCATTAACTAGGCGCTAGTGGCACAAAAACTAGACCCTTTACTTTTAATGGTGATGATTATTTTGAGTGACTAATGTGATGTCCTGAAGTGTGGTTTCCTCATCTTTACAGTTTCTGTGGTCAGCTTTCTCTGCTAAAAACTACATATTACCTCCGTGATGTTCATTTTTAATGAAACACGTAGACATGAAAACGTGTATGTCATAAACATGATAGTAAATGGCCCCAGTTATGAAGTTATTTTACAATTGTCTCATTTTCCATCTTCTTTTTTTTCCCCACCCAGTACCTCTCTCTCTTTCTCTCTTTGGCTCATTGCTTTGGATCTCTCAAATGCCAGGATCCACTCAAAGCTAATTTAATTCTGGCTTCCTATCAGCTCTTTGCTCACATACAGTGGGATTTTTGCATTAGGGTAGGCAACAAATATATGTCCCAGAATGGAGCCAATGATGCAGGCAACCTTTGGCAAGAAAAACCCTTACCTACACTGGGGAGATACAGAACTAAATAATGGTCTGCATAGTTACCGTAAAAAAGATTCAGCAGAAACAGCTTACAAGTAAGCAATTCTACACAGAAAGAGGCTTTATCTCTAATATTCCTGTGAAGTAATAATGTGGTAGGTCTAAATGTAATCAATTATGCTAGTACTAAATATCAGCGAAGAAAAATTAATAAATTAATACTACAAAAAGAATTTCAAAGTACCTAATTAGAGGTGTCATAATATGCAGCTAACAACAGGGAACAGGGCTTTATTTTGCTGCTTAAATGAAAAAATTGTAAGTAATTTTGCAGGTTTGCTTTATCACATGTATGCTGCACTGTTCAGTGAATCAAAGCGCTTAGTGTCTTTAGGCATGTCAGTTGCATTAATCTTTTATGAGGTGATACGCCACGATTGAGTAATGGGTAAAGACTGATAAATTGCATTGTGTTTATAACTGACAGAATAACCATAATAGCTTCCTACTCATCCCTGTGTTTTCATCTAAACACCCTGTGTTTTAATACTTGCCTATGTCTCTCAGAATAAGGAAGGAGTTGGTGTTTCCCGGTGGATGGCAGGTCTGAAGCTCTGACAGCAGTGAGTTTTTCACTACGCCTGAAGTGCTGCTGCTCTTCACTGCATATTTAATGACTCTTTTTCTGGCTTTTTCTTCTCTCCTGTTCCTGTCTAGCCTGGGTACAAGAGGGAGAAGAAAGAAAAAGACTGATTACATGCTGTTAAATAGCAGACAAACAGAATGCATGTTTCAGTGTAATTAAACTGTGATCTAAACAGTGTTTGTCTTAGGTACAGCCCCATCAATATGGCCTTTTCAACACCAAACCAAACCTGACTCATTGAACTAAAAATATTGGGTCTTTGTTCACACAGTTATCAGTGTTTGGTACTGACAACCACTCATCACATGACACTCATACACCTCGAATAATCAGCGTCAAACCACTTTTTAAGGTAAAGGCCGTTCCACACTGAGCGCGATGTGAAAACGCGAGGTGAATCGCCGACGAATGCTGCTTTCACACCGAGCGCGAACCGATTAATCGCCTTTTGCTAATTCACGCCTGCACGCTAGGTGGCATCGACCAACAATGCGTTTTTCCTCAGGTATCTTGCTTGTATCTGCTCAATATACAGCATTAACTTAAGATAAAGTTTGGTTCTACGCCAGAAACACAAACTATCTATAATGCTTACAAGAAAACATCTTAAAATATAAATATCACGATTATCACCTGTAACCATAGCGACAGCGATAAGGACGTCCACAACACCGGCATTAAGCCCCGTTCACACTTGCAGCGACTTCTGTCAGAGGCTGGCGACGAGGTTGCTAGTGGGCGTTCCCACTACTGGTTGCCTTGACAGCGAATCAGGTTTCTTGCCGCTAAATACAAACATTTTCGAGGCAAAAGAAAATGTTTGTATATTAAATATAATATAAATATAAATTAAATCTGTACATATAAACAAAAACAAACAAGAAGCAGAGCCTACTTATTTCCATTGAGTATGTTTATCTATGGCTGAGAGAGGAGAACGATCACATGAGCTCTGCCGTGTTCTTTTCTATTGGCTGTCGCTCCCGAAAGTCGCTCTTCATTTGCATAAAGTTGAGGGATTCTGAACTTTGTCGCGTCGCTGGACGCGCCCCATCCGGTCGCCAACGGTCGCTGTAGCTCGATGTCGCGCTTGTCGCCGGAAATCGCCAGCTCTCCATTGAAATTAATGGGGTCGTGTTGCTTTGTCGCTGCCTGTTGCTTGTAGTGTGAACGGGGCTTTAGTATTGAGTTTGAAGCTCAAATGCTCCAGGTGAAGACAGAGACTGGATATAATATCTTCGGATGATCCACAGTTTGTGTCTCCAGCTCTGTGAGTCGAAACCGCACACAAAAACACGCAATACGTAAAGCAGTGATGCTAAATGGGACACGCAGCAATTTCAGTCAGCAACGTTCGACAAAAATTATTAGTTGTGAAAATTTACTAAAGTGTGAGTTCGTTTCTACTATGCGCTAGTCACGCACAAACATAATGTAACGGAACGTGAATGTAATTGTATGTAAAAAATAACGGAACCAGTAACGGAACCTGAATGACACCGAAATACAATACTGACAACCATATGAGACCGTGGACCACAAAACCGGTCATAAGGGCCAATTTTTTTAAATTGAAATTTAGACATAATATGAAAGCTGAATAAATAAGCTTTCAATGGATGTATGGTTTGTTAGGATAGGACAACATTTGGCCGAGATACAACTATTGAACATCTGGAGTCTGAGGGTGCAAAAAAATCAAAATACTGAGAAAATTGCCTTTAAAGTTGTCCAAATTAAGTTCCTAGCAATGCATATTACTAATCAAAAATTACGTTTTGATATATTTACGGTAGAAAATTTACAAAATATCTTCTTGGAGCATGATGATTTTTGGCATAAAAGAAAAATTGATCTTTTTGACCCATAAAATGTATTTCTGGCTATTGCTACAAATTGCTAGCTTTGTGGTCCAGGGTCACATATCTGCTCACATTAGCTAAATTTTGCGGGCAAAATACAAGCAACCGTCAACTGAAGTTAACTTTGACACAGCAAATTCACATAATAACCGATTTAAACATGAGCTTTTTTTGCATTCATGCAAAATTTCTGATGGAATGACTATTCTGTTTGCAAATTTTTGCCTTGCAGTTTTTAATGTGGCCATACAATCCTAAAAAACTCAAATCTTACAAATATTATTTTGCTCTTTTCATCGTTGTAATTTCCGTTTAGTTTAGTAAGGCAAAAATCACGTAACCTCCTCTCTGGAACCCGCTATGAAAATGAAAATTCTGTTATCATTTGTGACCCTGGACCACAAAACCAGCTACAATGGAATTTTTTTTAAAAAACTGAGATTTATACATCATCTGAAAGCTGAATAAATAAATTTCCCATTGTTGTATGGTTTGTTAGGATAGGACGATATTTGTCCAAGATACAACTATGTGAAAATCTGGAATCTGAGGGTGCAAAAAAATCTAAATATTGAGAAAATCGCCTTTAAAGTTGTCCAAATCAAGTTCTTAGCAATGCATATTACTAATCAGAAATTAAGTTTTGATATATTTATGGTAGGAACTTTACAAAATATCTTCATAGAAAATGATCTTTACGTAATATTCTAATGATTTTGACCCATACGGTGTATTCTTGGCTATTGCTACACATACTCATGCTATTTTTTTGTGGAGCAGGGTCACATTTCCACACAGTGAAAGTCACAGTGATTATTTTGACCTCATTACTTTTCACTGTATGGGCAAAAACATTTAAAACATTTTTCAAAATGTCTTCTTTCGGGTGAACATTCCTTATAAGTACCTGCGATTGAGATTCACAGATAATTCTAGAGTGATTTAATCATCATTCTTCTTCTTTTGCTGTGAGAATGGAAATGTAAAGAGGTGAGTGCTAAGATGAGACTCACCTTAGAATGAGAGAACTTAACAGTGCAGATGTAGCCTTTGGTGTCACTGCTGTTCTGCCTGGTGTTGTACCAGATCAAGGACCAGTGCATTAAAGAGCTCTATATTTAGACATAATGGTCCTCTTAAACCCAGCTCTGTTCTAGAAGGGGGTACAGAGAGGTAAAAGGCAGACGCCTGGGAGGATGCAAGCTGGTCTCGTCATGTCAGTGTAGTCTTTGATGAACCATGACTGACGCATAAGTGAGAGGCTGTTGTGAGTTGTTTCAATTACAGTAGGTCTAATTCTGATCAATAAGACCTGAGGACTTAAATGTAGGTCTGATGAATATAGATCTAAAAGTCTACACAGACGTACATGTGGTCATGGAAACTGAATAATAGGTGCATTCATCATACTTGTACACAAGTGTCCTGTTTCATCAGTTTGTTTCCTTTGAACATAAAAAGAAAGGTGGCTGAGGGAGAAAAAGATAGAGAGACTCAAAATGTTTTAATGTTATAGAGAGCTTTTCCATTTAGACTCAGTCTTTGCCACTACCCCACTGATATTCACACATCCAGTCATTGCCATGACTCTGCCTTGTATTTTCACACCCTGAACAGACACACACACACAGACATTGTTTAATAATGTCACATGGTCAAGAAGAAAAGCTGAGCTTTTTTAGATGTTCTTTAATCCATGACATTGTGAGTTAAAGAAACTGTGAAATGGCTTGATGAATGTGGTTTGGTTTTCTGTGCAGATGATTTTCCTATTGATACTTGAAGATTTATTAAAGAAAATAGTTTGATGTTCATCAGAGCATTTTACTGGACAAAATGTATACATCGCCAAATGCAAAATGATGACAACAATATTTATCAGTTTTCATGGAAGAGTTAAAACTGACTTGTTTGAGAGACCGAACTGAATCCCCTTTGACAATCTATCTGTCAATACATGTGCATATGTTCACTGTTTAAAATCCGTCATCTGAGGGAGGTGGTTTGGGGGGTTACTTGATTAATATGCAAATTATGGTTGTTCAGTTGATTTATTACCAGAACAGTGCACCTCTCCCCACACTCCCATCTCCTCAGTGTTGTTTCATTTTGTATCAGTCTAATTGCCTTACACAGAGCAAGGAAACAATGTTTATAAGGAGGTGTTTGTAGAATGATCGTGTCTGTCATGCCTAAATCTTGTACACAGATGTGCACGCATTTTGAGAACTTGTTTATGGTTGTACAGGTAGAGAGAGGAGAGCGGCCTATATTTCAGTCTCTAATTAAAATATAGGGCTTGAAGAATGTAATGAATTATTCAGATTTGTTACAGTTCTAAATCGTATTTAAAGCAATGTTTCAGTATTTATTAGCAATCGACTTAAAGGATAGATGAACGCAGTGAGAGATGTTACTCATCATAGTCAATACTGTGTGAGTAGTTTCAGGAAAAACTTTCCTTTTTATTTTATTACTTGTATTGCTTTATTAATTTGCTTTCTATATATTTTCATTCTTTATGTATCCATATATATACACTACCAGTCAAAAGTTTTTTTTTAAAGATTTTTAATGTTTTTTTAATGTTTTTTATTTGATCCAAAGTACAGCAAAAACGGTAAACATTTAAAATATTTTTACAATTTAAAACAACTGTTTTCTATTTGAATATATTTTTAAATGTAATTTATTCCCTGTGATCTCAAAGCTACATTTTTAGCATCACTACTCCAGTCACTTGATCCTTCAGAAATCATTTTAATATTCTGATTTGCTGCTCAAAAAGTATTAATGTTATTAATATTATGTTGAAAACAGCTGAGTAGAATTTTTTCAGTTTTTTTGATGAATAGAAATCTTTTATAACATTATAAATGTCTTTATCATCACTTTTGATCAATTTAAAGCATAAAAGTATTAATTTCTATATTTTTTTCCAAAAAGAAAAAAGTTATACTGACTCCAAGCTTTTGAATGGTATATTGTATAATTTTACAAAAGTTTTTTATTTCAGATACTGTAAATGCTTTGGATCTTTCTATTCATCAAAGAATCCTGAAAAAAGTACTCAACTGTTTTAAATAATAATAATAATAATAATAATAATAATAATAATAAATGTTTCTTGAACACCAAGTTAGCATATTAGAATGATTTCTGAAGGATCATGTGACACTGAAGACTGGAGTAATGATGCTGAAAATTTAGCTTTGATCACAAGAATAAATTACATTTTAAAATATATTCAAATACAAAAGAGTTATTTTAAATAGTAAAAATACTTAACATTTTTACTGGTTTTGCTGTGAGCAGAAGAGACTTCTTTAAAAAAAAAACATTAACAATCTTACTGTTCAAAAACTTTTGACTGGTAGCGTATGGCTCTGATGGGTCATGTGCCACGGTTAGATTTGGCTTGACACTTCTGAATGTTCAGCATTATTTTATGTACAGAGAGTAAGAGAGAGAGAATATGACTGGTAAGAATCCTGAAATATAGCAATTATAGAACTGTCATGGCTGAAGTATTAAAGTCAAAATAGACTGAGGAAAAAAGGAGCAGAGCGAGGATGTGAAAATGGCAGGGTCAAGGCCAGCTCAAATCTTTCTATTAATAACCCATTTTGTCTTTTTCCGCAGGAGATGATATGGACTGAATAAAATGAACTGCTTCTAAATTTTATTGTGAAACAATCACTGACATATGTGACCCTGGATCACAAAACCAGTCTTCAGTCGCTGGGGTTTATTTGTAGCAATAGCCAAAAAAACATTGTATGGGTCAAAATTATTGATTTTTCTTTTATGGCAAAAATCATTAGGAAATTAAGTAAAGATCATGTTCCATGAAGATATTTTGTAAAATTCCTACTGTAAATGTATGAAAACTTCATTTTGATTAGTAATATACATTGTTAAGAACATTATTTGAAGATTATTTAAAGGCGATTTTCTCAATATTTTGATTTTTTTGCACCCTCAGATTCCTGATTTTTAAATAGTTGTATCTCGGCCAAATATTGTCCTATCCTAACAAAGCTTATTTATTCAGCTTTCATATCTCAGTTTTGAAAAAAAATACCCTTAACGACTGGTTTTGTGATCCAGGGTCACATATTGTAAGATTTTGATATCTAATCTGAAAACATGTAACAAATGCACACAAACACCAAAGCACCCTCTTTGACTTTATATTGTTTATAGCCTATTACTGTACATATATAGTGTGGTCTTCAAAATATTTAATGCTTTAGACAATATATATGGAAAAGCATGAGCTAACTTTAGGAATAACATAAATGCTGTAAAAACCAACAAAAAAAAAGCGTTGCTAGAAATGGATTCTTCCTCCAAGCCAAAAACACTGCAAGCCAATATTAGCTTTGCCACACAAGTTCCTCCAACCTACAGAGAGACTGTGAAACATACATTGAAGCTGAAGTAAAGCAGGGCAGAGAGAAACTCAATCAATTATTGATGGTTAAGATGCAGAGAGAGTGCGGCTGCAGATGGAGCATGTTGGTTGGGGGTGGGGGGGGTGGTTGACAGAGGATCTGGAGAACCATTTGTGCCAACATCCACCGGTGAAAGCCCGAACAGGAAGTGCTAGCATAGCAGCACTGTTCTGGAAGCACCAGGGGTGGTTCCTGTGGTCTGGAACGCTGAACATCTGTGCTACAGTACTTGAAAGCAGACCTTCAAAGAGAATCTTGCATGGCCTGTATAATCTGATCATCCAGTTTCTTGACTGAACCAGACATGATGCAGTCATTTGGTTTGAGATCAGTTTATTTAACAAAAAAAAAAAAAATGTATTGCTAAATGTAGAGTGTTTATTTGGTAGGATATCCTTACATGAAAAGTGGTTTTTGTGTGCACTGTAGATTGTTGCAGCAAGGTTAGGTTTCGTATCGGTTAGGTTCATTGACACATTCGAGGAGTGTGATTATTCTGAAATAAACTGAACACTTAGCTATATTTAGCAGATGTGTGAACATGCAGACGTGTTTTTGGAGAGCACCGCTTTTACTGAACATCTGGTGTGATAGTCTGAACCACTGGGACTTTATATTTATAGTCTTAACTGATAATTCTCCGGCAAGCCCCGTAGAACAAAGTTGGAGGGTATTTCTGTTTTGGCAATTTTTGAGAAGGATTTTTTTCTATCCTTTTTCTTAGAACGAGGAGTCCAGAAGTCTTTGTGTAATGTCAAACAGGGTCTGTCTGTTGCTTTACTTTGATTTCATAGTGGGTGAATAATTTTGATAAATGATCAAAATGCAGTCAGCATGATTAGAGTACATTTCCTCATCCATCAGGAAAATTCCCATAAGCCGTTCGACATATGACTACACATAGCCAGGGACTAAGTCTTGCCACAGGGCTGTATGTGATGATGACATTTATTATACATAAAGAATATAATGAATTTATTACAGTTTCTAAGTTATATTTTCACTAAATGATCAAAGTAAGGCTTCTGTATATTTGTCAGCAATCCATTGACAGGAAAGCATATAGATGAACATAGTGAGAGATGATTCCCATCAGTATTCAGTACTTGCAGAAACAATGTTTTTATGATTGTAGTTTTCTCATGCTTTAAACCTTTTTACTGAGTCATTATTATAGAGTGCTGCAGCTGTGATGTCAAAGCCTGGAAGACTTTTCCTGTGGGTTTTTATAATGGAAATTTAGAATTTTATGTGGTAAACTGGAAGCTTTGCTCTAAAATGTAAATTGCACACATCCATATATATAAATTAACCCTGATCATTATTATTTATTTTATTTTAAGTCCAGTCCAGAAGTCTTTCTGCATAATTATTATGCAATTTTCATGTTAAGTATTGTCTATCTGTACTATAGCTTTTCTTTTGATTTTATAGTGGGTGAAATATCGTGATAAATTATCAAAATGCAGCCAACATGATTGGAATACATTTCCTCTATCCATCAGGAAAATTCACATAAGCCTTTGGATATATATGGCTATATGACTAGTCAAGGATTAATTCTTGCCACAGGGCTGTGTGTGATGATAAAATCTGTCACAGTCACTAGACGGCAAGAATGTAAGCCAATAATGTTAAAAATTCTGAAACATGAAATATGTATTTGTTTTTGAAGGCAACAGATCCTAAATCTTTTATCGTGAATGTTGTTTAACATGTCATAGTTGAGAAAGAGCAGGCCTCACATAAGGGTGGGGCTTGTCATAAATCAGACTATCCTTTTATCAGCTGCCGCCGTAATTTATCTCGTTTTCTTTCTTTGTGTCTGCTGTTTATTGATTTCGTCCCTTGTGGCTACAATTGGAAACACCTTATGTTGTGTTTTTGTTGCTCTGTGACTTGCTGCTCTTTTAGAAATGCCCCCAAAACGACCTTAAGACATGTTGCTTTAAGTAGGAAGAGAACTACAAACAAAACCCCCTACCACCAATGTGCCCTTGAGTCAAACACTTAACCCCAGGTTGCTCCACAGGGACTGTTGCCATAGTAAGGGAGGTCGCATTGGATAGAAAAGCTTCTGCTAAATGGCAAAGCTTGTAAGGACTGTATGTCTCTCTAAGGTAAAAAAGTAAAAGATTTATCCATATTTAGCCAGCAGTGTACATCCTACTGGTGGTTGTCATATCTTCTTAAAAAGTAATTTATTTTTTTGCTGCTTGATATTGCAAATTGGTGTGTCTTACCATGTTGTTTTAATGTATTATCTTAATGAACAAACTGTTTTGTAAGCAAACAGTTTTACCATTTACTGCATGTTGTTATTCTTCTTGTTATTTCCCTATAGCGGCTAATGATCTGGAAGTCTCACATAGGCTTACTTCCATGCTGAAGAAAAAGGTGGATAGAATCCCTTATGTCTGTATACTTTCGGTGTGATTTTGATTTTATGGTGTTTATCCACTTTATTTTTCCCATAAGAGCTGGCACGACCATTTGTAAATTTTACGAGTCTGGCTTTCGTGTCCATCTATTTTTAACTGTACAAAACAGCTTGTTTTACTGCTTGATACTGCAAATGGGTGTGTCTTACCATATTATTTTAATGTATCATCTTAATTATGAACACACTGGTTTTGTAGTGCAAACAGTTTTACCGTTTACTGCACGTGTTTTTTCCCTATGGCGGCTAATGAACCGGAAGTCTCGCCCATAGGCTTGCTTCTGCGTTAAAAAGTAAGGTGGATAGTGATAGCCTATTATTTAAATAGTTAAAAAATAGTTTACACTTCCTGCACTGTATAAAAATATTGATAGATGTTAATAAAACAACTAATTATAGTATGTTGTGCAAGAAAATACTATTTCAATCTTCAAAATGTCACGTTTAATTCAGTGTTACTGGCGGATTTGTTTATAATTAGGCTGTTTGTGAAATTTACTAGAATTTTCACGAAAAAAAAATAGGTTGAGAATATTGTTTCTACACCTTTTTTTCAGTGTAATACGCTATTTTGTGTGTGTATTATATGTTTTATGATGTTTTAGGGGTAGCCTACTAATTACATAAATAGTTCACAATTTTGACTATATCTAAAAATATAGTTCAGGATAAAGCATGCATCTAATACGAAACTGAATATGGTGATGCAATATGGCAAAGTCCCTGTCCTGTGAGTGAAGTCCAGAGGTCAAATGAAATAACAGCACATTCTCGGTGTCAACTACCTTCACCATTTTTGCGACCGAAATGACCCGCTCTCTCATCCAGCACCGCGGACAGCGCCTGCGTCTCACGCGAGACTCAGCAGGAAGTGGCCATCATTCGCTCTTTTCATTGCGCGCACCCCTCCCATCCCCTTTCCTCCCGAGTCCCTCGCAATGACTGGCGAACGGAGGCACAGCACGGAACACGTATGCAGCAGCAGCATCTTCGCTCTGGCCGTGTGAAGAGATTGCAGTGTCTGCTTCCGCACCCGAAGTGTTTCAGGATATTAAAAATTCACCAACAATCGACCAGCCCTCTGAATGCCGAACGCTACGTCAACAGACTGATAAACATCGCCGTAAACATCCCATCGTGCATTTAATTCGCTTGTACGGTTAGGCGAGCGCTGTCCGAGAGCAAAAATGTTGGATCCATCCTCCAGCGAAGAGGAATCGGACGGGATAGTGGAGGAGGAAAGCCGAGAGGTGATGGCTCCTCAGTCCGGATCCTCTCGCATCTCCCCCAGCAGGACCAGCGAGAGCTCCGATAGGCTCCAACCCGCCAGCCGAGGCTCCAGCGCCCGACCATCCAGCCCGAGCCCGTCGGCCGCCAGCGAGCAGGAAAAGGAAGACGTGGAGAAACTGCAGCGGGAAGAAGAGGAACGAAAGAAGAAGCTGCAACTCTATGTCTTTGTGATGCGATGCATCGCATATCCTTTCAACGCCAAGCAGCCGACCGACATGGCAAGGCGACAGCTGAAGGTAAGAGCCTGAGGTGTCCGGGTCTCACCTTGAGAAAAACGTTATGCATCACAATGCACCTTCTATGTCATGCAATTACAAGCACTGAAAACCCATGTGTATGGCAGGTTATGTTACTCTTAAAGTGAGGGAACGTTTGTAAAATCACCACATCCTGCATGGGACACCTAGAAAATCACAGCCTTCATTTGCAGGCTGTTTTTTAAGCCCGAGAAGTCCTGTCGCGAGACCCCAAACCCGAAGGAATTCGTGCACGTTCGGTCAAATTCGGCCGTACTAGACGAGCTCTAATTATAGATATTCTTCAAGAGGCTGATGGACCAAAATAAAGCGGTGTCATTGCCGTAGTACGGTCATGTGACTCGTTCACATTGGAAGTCAATGGTTGTGTGCAGTCTTGCGGCCATAGGATATTCAGTTCCATTTGCGCCATCTCTAGCGCCACTCATTCATCTTCCAAGGTGACTTTTGGTGTAACAGATGCGAACGCGGGATTCACTGTTCGGAAGGTCGAAAAAGCACAACGAACGCATTTGTCATGTCACCCCATTATGTAAACACTTCACCTTGTTTTGTCATAGTGAAATGATGAAATACGATTAAGTAAAACGACTTCATTAAAGTGTATCATATTTTGCTTTCGTTTTTATTTTTTTTTCCTGACTAAATGAAGTGCAACAAATCTAACGTGTGTTTAGAAATTATGCTTAGAGTTTAATTTGCATGCAGTTGACTTAGGACTGGAAGAAACAAAAGAAACTTGTTATAGCCGACCCTGCCATAAAAATGTTTCGTTGTTCAAAGAGGTATCTTTCAGAGATCCCATCCAATTTACCTCAGTTATTGATCCAGGCTTATCCCTGACTATTTACAACATGCTCTGAAACCACAGTTAACAGCTAGAGTTACTGCTAGAGTAAGTGATGAAGGAAAAACATCTGTTCTTTTGTCCATTCTTATTCTAACATTCATATTTGCTATTGCACACTTTTTTTTCTGAAATATTTAGACAATTAAACAAAGACCGTTGGCTGAATGGATTTGACCTGACTACTGTTATTTTCACAGTGTGAAAAAAGAGAAAGAAGTATAGTGAAAATGGGACATACAGCATGTGTGATGTGTAAAATAACAAAAGCTATCTGACATTGTCAACGTGGCAAGATTTATATAGTCCCAGATTTGGTTATGCAATATGGCTTAGTCAGATGAGAACACAATAGAGCTCATTGAAAAACTGCATGCATTTGTCCCACACTATTGTTATTCAATGCCTCACGTGAGGCCAAAGAGGCCATTATAGATGGAAAAGCTTTGATCAATAACATTGCATTGGAATACCTGCTGTTTGTCATTACAAGAACTCAAAGCTCTGATCTTTGCGATGTGCTGGTTCAGTCGAGTGAGTCAGGGCTGGTGGTATTTGGGTCATAACAACGAATCTCAGAGTTGAGTCACTGTTGAGGTCCTTTAGGTTCAATAGAGTCATTGCAGTCAATCACTTTAGTGACTCAGAATCATTCATCTGAATCATTGACATCAAGGACATCTATCAAGAGCAGGGTCGAAGGATGGGTATAATTCTGTTTTTGTTGATGGCACTAACATCACTGAGAGGTATGGTGATGGGTAAAAGATTGAGTTATAAGAGGCTTTATAAAAAAATACTCCATAGATTCATGCACCATGTTGTGCTATAGTCATTTCAAGATGAAATTTTTCCAACAGAATTCATAGTCAATAGGATTCAATTATTGCCAAATGACAGCATGACATTTACCTGTATACTCACTGAATATAAATCTGAAATTAAAATAATTGAATATAGGCCTGTGGATAATGGATGGAAAATGAAAAAAGACACATATGTACACATTAATGCACATTTCATACAAAATAATATACTAAAGTAGAAAAACGATCAAAAAACATTTAGATTGTTATTTTTTCTGGAGTGTTAGGCCAGGTTAACACTACAGGATTTTCCCCCTCGATTTTTCCCTTTTTTTCTCGTCGAGCACCTCGATCGGTCCCGATGTTGGGCGCAGATTATCTGGTAATGTGAGACGTTAACAGATCCAATCTTACACCTCCCGATCTGCTCGCACACAAATCGGGGCCACCCCGATTAATATCAAACACGTTTGATATTTAAGATTTTAAATCGGGGTGACGAGGGCTACATGATTACATCGGTACTTTCACAACAGCCAATGCGCGACCGCAAACCAGCTGCTGTACGGGTCCGTTGGATAGTGGCGATGGAGGAAACTGCTTCTTGAGTTTTTGTAGTAACACTGTCTGTATAATATGTCGAAAACGTAATACAAGCGTAAGGAGTAAGAGGAGCTCTGGGGTGAAATTGTCTAATTTTTTGAACATACCAGGTGAGTGCAGAAAGCTGCTAGCAGGCTAGCTAACATAAACATTAGTTGCTGAAATGCAATCACGTGAGGCGATTCCTCCGGCATGATAATCCTAATGGACCGTTTTCACAAGCCTGTGATGACGCGTTTTAACGGTCATCATCATCATAAATCATAAAAAGTTTTTTATATTTTGATTTTTAAAAATATGTATGTACATTTATAACGTTATTCTTTGTATTATATCACCTTTTCATCAAGTTACAAGAAAAATGGTTAACGGTATGCGAGGGTGTTTCTAATGCCGCATCTATGGGAGAGAAGGTAAATTTGACGTTGTTCTCTCTAATGACTGCAGATATCAGTCTCTCTCAATTTTTTTCCTTTGATTGAAAGTCGTGAAAACACTATCGTGGAGTTTTTCTTCTGCTATTTTAACAAATGAGAATGAAAAAATATATTTGTGGTACTCTCCCGTTCACTGCTCTATGACGACTTCCGCTAGGAGAAACCCGGAAATGTGAGAAAGGTCCATAATATCTTGTAGTGTGCTCCACGATTTTCAAATCTTGTAGTGTGTAAATGTTTAAGATTTCAGGGAAGATAATTTGCAAATATTCTCCTTATGTGTGCACTGCAACCAGATTTCATAATTGGTTAGGATTTTAAAAATCCTGTAGTGTGAGCCTGACTTTAGATGAAAAAGACCATTTAATTAAAAAAAAAAAACCTGGAAATTGGATTTTCACAAATGAATTTTGGGATATCATCACAAAGATTCATTAAATGTTTTTTTAAATCTCTTTGGGCTGCGGTACTTTATTTGCAGAAAGCTTGACTAGTAGTTTTATGGGTACTTATTCAGCTAATCTGATATCAGAAGAGCTCAAGGGATGGAAGGTAATGGCTGTAGCATATGTCTCATTAAGTAATTACAGTTTTTCTATCATGAAGAAAATCAAATCTCCTTCATGCATTATTTCTGTCGCTGCTATTTGACTAAAGCAAGTTCATGCCCAAATGTTCATTATAATGTTACCTAAATATTATGCTAGGTCATGGTGATTTTGTTGCAAGGAAAAGTCATTCTAAATGGACGTTGTAATCTTTTGTAATAATATAATGCATTCTGCCTAATCAGAATTCCACATTATTCTCCTTCACTTGTAAATCACAACCGTACATTGGGGATATTATTATTAAATTTGCCATCAGTTATATGTCCATTTCTACTTTTGGGTGTCACTGAGTCTAGCAGCTGGCTAATATCAAAACTTCTTCAGTTTTTGTTTATTCACAAAATACTTTAAAGCATCCAAGTATGCTGTGTTTACACTGCAATCAAGTTCAGAATTAGATTTAAAATCTTTGCTCTTTAAAAGGCTACCTTCCAAGCTTGGATGAGTTTTTCATCTAAGTTTGGTGCATCTAAAGGGCTTATCGCAGCTCACATCTTCAGCAAGCTGCTCATTACTCAGCCTTCCAATGCCTGGCCAGTTCATTACAAAATTCAATAATGTTGAACGAGAGCCTCATTGTTTCTATATAAATCACATTTCATTTTCTTTCCTAGTTTAAGTCCAGGAGGTCACTTGTACTGTGTGTTTTGCCTTAGACTAATTTGTATGCTGTCAGGAGCGTCTCCTGTACTCATCCTGTATCTGCTCTCCTGAGCCTCTGGTCTGGGCCGACAGCCCTTGCTTGAACCCCAGATGATACAGGCACACGATAGAGATCTCTCAGCAGTTTTGTTCACGGGCCTCGGGGGAGGATAGAATTTCAATTATCTCTATCCTTCCCGTGTTTGATTTCATCACTGATAGATGGTAGATGTCCCCCCATTTCAGCAGATAAGGTGGTCTTGTAACAAGGGCACATCAGAGGCCCTTACAGACTCCAGACCCTCTAACTTTATGATGCACCAATAATCTGAAGCGTTAGGATTTTCATTAGATCAGTGCATACTTCCCTGTGTGTACATCGTGCTGAGAGATCACACCTCCTAGAATAAAACCGGCAGTGACAGCTTTCAAGCGCTTTTCATTGTCTTTTACTTAGCTGGGTAAGCAAATCCTTGTGTCATTTCAGCTGAACTTATCTGCAGATGAGGTCTGCTTTCCTATCCTTTTCTCCTTTATCTTTATTTTACCTAATCACTTGGTCATAATTACCTGTTCCTATAATAGGATCTAATTTAAAAAAGGGCCTACATGTATAAATGCACAAACAAATATTATAATTAATAAATGCACATATTATACACAACAGTTAGTTCTGGTCTTTGCATTTCAGTTTTTATCAGCAGCTGCAAGTTGCATTGTTACACATACAGCCATGATTGTTTCTATGAGTCATTCAAATGAACCCTTAAAACCTACTTATTTGTTTAGCAGCCAACCAAGTATGACTGAGTCATGCAGCTGTTCAGTCAATCAAATATTTCAATACAACTGATTCATTCAGAAAAAGAAAAGAAAACTAAAAACTCTTCTGTGTTTTGCTTGGAGACTCACAGTGGTGTCCTGCTGTAGTTTTGCATGTTGGTACAGGAAAAATAGACTACATAACTGTAAATGTTGTGTTGAAATGGCATATTAATGCTTCTGAATTTTGCAGAATTGTGTTTATTGAACTGATATATTAAAACACAAAACAGCAATGGTGCAAGGGTAGAAAAAAAGTCTTTGGAAGTATTTTGCATGATAAAAATATTAACATTCATATTTATCTTTACATTTATTAATTTAGCAGGTGTTTTTAAATGAATATATTTTATATTTGTGATCCTGGACTACAAAACCAGTCTTAAGTAGCATGGGTATATTTATAGCAACAGCCTAAAATACATTGTATGGGTCAAAATGATCGATTTTTCTTTTACGCCAAAATCATTAGAATATTAAAGATTATGTTCCATGAAGATATTTTGTAATTTTTTTTTATCTTAAATATATCAAATCCTAATTTTTGATTAGTAATATGCATTGCTAAGAATTAATTTAGACAACGTTAAAGGTGATTTTCTCAATATTTAGATTTTTTTGCACCCTCAGATTCCAGATTTTCAAATAGTTGTATCATGGCCAAATATTTTCCTATTCTAACAAAGCATGTATCAATGGCAAGCTTATTTATCCAGCTTTTCAATTTTGACCCTTATGATGGTTTTGTGGTCCAGGGTCACTTATTTATTTATTTATTTATTTATCAGATTTTACCATTCCTAATTGGAGTCAGGTTAAAGCTGACTGTATGCTGAGATGAAGATGCGCACACCAGTACTGAGTTTGCACATCTGCATTATTGTCTGCTTGTGTGTGCATTTGCGTGTGAAATCACATGTTGACAGGCTTAGCTTGACTATTGTTTGTGTTGCACAGTCACACCTTGTAAAGGCTGTTGACCTTGTGAAAAACGGCACAAAGGGACTGCAGTGTTATACTGTCACTCACAGCTTGCCCTTTTATCTATGTACAAGCCTTTAGTGGATGTGTATTTGAAATCTAAAACTCATGCTATTTAGATATGTAGTACTAGGAAAAATGCTGTATGTGCATACAGCAAATGTGCGGATTGTATCACACACAAAGGGTTATGAATGAATAGGATGGAAATATACTGAACTGCTGGTCTCAAATGAGATGCATCACCTAGAGACTTTTATTAATGCGATGTCTGGTGTTCACGCATTAAAATGAGGGTCTGTTTATAGCGTCTATCTAGGAGAAATAATGCCTGTCTCACATAAAAGGGTTTACAAACCAGTTAAATGTCTGCATTGCTGTAGGGCTCGCAAAAGGTAGATACCGAAAGATTTTTTCTATTTATTACAAGAGACAAGCACAAGAAGGATGGGTGAATGAGGAATGAACTCAATCAAACGCTGTGTTTTAGAGTATTTAGCACAATCAGATCCAACGGGAATGACCCAACAGGGCTCCTCTATGGTCTATGAGCCCCACTGGGTTGGCCTGCTGGCCACATGATTTTATTCTTGTTCAGACAGGAAGGAAAATCAGAGCAGCTTTGTGTGATGGATGAAGTTACCATGCCTGTATCGAGTTGCCAGGCTCACAAATTCAGTTTCATTCTCCACTGATTTCCAATTGAGGTCTTTTACGGAGCAACACTGCCAGTATGTATTGTGTGTGTATGCGTGTGTGTGTGTATGAAACCTCTGCCGCAATCCCACACGTACATGTTGAAAGGCAGGTCAGTTTGCTAAGCAAAAGTAGAGCTTCTGGTCAGTGTGAAATATGAAACAAGAGGAGACAATGAGACAAGAAAGGAAAGAAAAAATTCTGAGGATAGACAACTGTATACAGAATGTCCAAATATTAATATTAATAAAACAAGGTGCTTGATCCATGTCCATTGAAGTGCATGAAGATTTTCATTGCAACATATCAAAATATGAAATAACCATCTTTCACAAGTAACCCATACATCAGATTTGTAGAACAGTGAAAGCTAAAAAAAAAATTATGAGGGAAGAAAAACATAAAAATCTGTCGAGAAAAATAACCAGTGTCTTTTGGTCTTTTCTGTGATGGGCTTTGATATGAAAAACAAGATGTGAAACTGAATTTGCATTAATAAGCCCAAATACATGTTACTGGAAATTTCAATTCAAGTGATGCTTCATTTTCTAGCCAAAAAATGCAAGGCAAACGTTGCACATGCTGTATGAAACGGTCTGTAACATCAGTAATACAGTGTGGGTTGTGATTTTACGAGCCATTTTATTTAAAACAGGTCAGTGAGGATGAGAGAAATTAATGGATCCACATTATATTTGCTATTTTGGTTTCTGTGTATGTCAAATTACTGACAAATTACTTTTAGAGAACAGTTATGTAAGCGAATTCTGTTTTTTTCACAATGCATCAATTCAGGCAGCAAACTGTTAAAGAAAACCAGCAGTTTGCAGTATGAACAGACACGCCCTCCATCTTTCCAAAATTCCGCCCTCAAAGATTAATTAAAAGACGGAGGAGGACAGCAGTAGCAAATCGCAGTGTTGTCAAAAACAACAGTAGGAAAACATCATTCCTGCAAGACAAACTAACAACTGACAGTGAAGGTAAATATGGCATTTAACAAGAACATTTCAACTATCACTGTCAGATTTCTGCTTTCCATATATGGGCGGCATAAACACCCAAAATGATTGACAGACAGAAGCACATGAAAGTCTTCTGATTGGCTCAGCAAAGAATTTTGACCTGTTTTGCTAAAAGTTTCATCAGACATCGGATGCAAAATTCACTTTTACAAGGTGTTTGTATATAAGTGTGTCTTAGCAGTGTGTGGACACAACCACCCTATAATGATAAAAATCCATTTGCTTCTTTTTTTTTAATCCCCAAAAACTAAACAGTCTCAATTATAAAGCCGTTCTGATTTTCTGAGCAGTGTGACATCATATTGCTCAAGCCCCGCCCACAACTGCCGACGGACTGTCTTGTATTAGCATATTTCCGCCCTCAGCCAGTTGTCCATTGTCCACCATTTTCTCGATGCTCGAGCAGGTAGAGACGACGTCTCGTAAGCAATGTAGGTGTTTTGTAATTAGATGTAAAAGTGAACATAAGACTCTTTATTTTCTCCTGACATCAGAGCCACTGAGGATGCAGTGGATTAGTTTTGTTTTTGATGGTAAAAACAGAAGAGAGGGGCGGGGTGAGCAGTAGCTCATTATCATTTAAAGAGACGTGTACCGAAATGGGTCGCTGTGAACAGAGCTGTTTCTGACAAGGTAAAAAGGGTGTTGATGTACACAACCACTGAGGAATTTTAACGAAAGTATGTTACAGACATTTCATGAAGACCCTAAAAAATCCAACTTGTGGAAAATGTGCATCCAATGTCTCCTTTAATTCTTAATAATACAGAGAAGGGAATATATAAGGGTAGAGGAGGGGTCTGTAGTGAAGAGAACAGGTTGAGGACACAGCAATGACAGAGACAGTAATAGAAAGAGAGTGGAGGTCAGACAGGAGATTAGGAGAACCTGAGAGACGACAGCGGTTATGGCAGCTGGATGGAGCGGGAGTTAGTTAGGAGAGGATCCCGTGGAGATAAGAGGATGGTTGATTGAAAGGCCAGAGCTGGATCTCTTCAGAAGAGATTTGGAGATTTTGAAATTACCTTATTAATATAACAGGGTGAGAGCGATGAAATTTATCGGTTCATTAAGCACACTGAGAGAAAAGGACAGGTGAGGAGAGGAACAGAGCGTGAGAGACCAGCAGATTCATTTTGTCAGAAGTAATAAACATCCAGCTGGATGGTCTTTAAACCTTCTTTAAATAGCAGGTCATTCACATTTGAGTGTGAATTATTAAATAGTGGAATAAATGGTGGCTATTTTTAGTGCTGCTTTTATTAACTTATGACCCAGCTCTGGAGTAAATTTAGCATGGCGATCTTAAAATGATAAATTTAGATTTATGATATTGATATATCGACACAGACGAATGCACAAAAACATGCTAATTATATCCAAATATTAAATGCATGCATGTAATATAAATATAACATACAACCATACAACGTATAATTTAATACAGTGACTTTACTATTAGAGGTCATTTCAGTGTAATGTAAATGTTGGCAACAAAAATGTTATGCATGCATATTCATTAATCAATGCTCATTTTGAAAGCCATGTTTGAACTTTTGGAACAGTGTATTTACATTTAAAAAGAGCCAGCACAGTGTGTGTTTGAAACTGTTTGCTTTTGCTGAAAACGTGTTGATTTTTGTTCATATTTTTAGGGGCATTGGAGTATGTGTGGAAGTCTGTATTTTTGTATGGGTTCGTACGTGTGATTTTCCATTGCTATTTAAATAAGTGTTGCTCTGAGAGAAGTCTGAGAAAGATAGCGAGATGAGGGACATCTGCTCGAGCAATGGGAGCACTTTTCTGTAAATATTAAGACTGGATAAGGATACCATGAAGTGCATTTGCATAACAGAGATGAGAAGCTAAAAGTCTCACATGTGCATTTGTCTTTGTTTTGGTGTAATTGTAAGATGATACCTAATCATAAATGTGCATTCACACTCATATTTCAGAAACTATGGATAACTTACTTCTGGTCCAATAAAGCTCCTAATGAGACTTCTAAAATTCATGGAAATAAATTGTCCTGCCCATGATCAGTTAGAGGCAGAACTTATGTTTAATTTATGGTGCTATTCAGGACTAATTGGCTTCTCATATTTGTGCACTTTGAAGATAGACGGCTCAATTAGGGGTGAGAGAAATAATAGCAAGCCTCTCTAGTTTGTACAGTGCAGAAGCAAACCAAAACTACCTTTGATTTGGTGTATAAAGGGATATGTTGAATTTTTATGGTTTTAATGTGCAACCAAAGCTACATTTTTGATCTAGAGCTGAAAAGCTGAACATTACAAAATTAAAAGGCAACTAAAAGTTGTTAACCCTACTGTATAGGGTTTAATAAAATTATTTAATTATAAATTAAATATAACTTTTATTACCAGTTAATGTGTTAAACTTTGATTTGGTGTGCAAAGGAATATGTAGATTTTTTTAAAAATATGATTAAATGTGCAACCAAAATCCAAATTTTTGTCTAGAACTGAAAACAGAACACAAAATACATTTAAATATTTGTGTTTTAATAAAATTCACTAAAATATGTAAAGAAAAAAAATCAAATATATATAAATTATTCTTTTTTTAGGCTATTTGTAGATTTAGGACATAACTGACGCAAGGGAGTGTTAATTAGTCAAGAGGGAACTGTTATTGGCTGTCTCATGCTGATATTCACAAAGCAGCCAGTTAATCACTGCCCAATATATATATAGGCCTATCACTAGCCTTGAGCCAGAACAGTAGTTTAGATAAGTCTGCAGGTTTTTTCGCCTAGAGGCATGGAGAGTAGGATGAAGGGAAGTAGTATTAGCCAGAGTGGAGGAGGAGGATGGTGTCACAGTCTAGTGTGATGAACAGCAGTAGCTACTAGTTGTTGTGGCACTACAGCCGTGTCTCTCTAGGAGAGCTGCCTGGACCCTCATTCTAAAGCATGTGACAGAATTTTCTCATGCCGTCGCCACCACACGCACCCACTCTCCCCCTTGTAAACCAGAACACACACACACACACACACTCTTTCTCCTCTTCCTCCCTTCCATCCAGCTTTTTCCATATCCTATAATCCATTAAGCGGCAGCACTCCTTTCTTTCACTCCCTGTCTCTCCCTCTTCCTCTATTTCCTGGCAGGCCGATATGACCTTCTGTGTTTCTCAAGGTCTCTATTTCGACAGTGAACATGTGAAGAGAGCACCCATTACATTTTAGCATGAAAGCTCTCTCTAATCCTATTTTATCTTAATATTTTTAAGGGGGCAAAAGAGGCAGTCTTGGCCCATTTTGTGGCCTAGATGAGATAAGACATGGCCAAAGGAGAAATATACACTTTTTTTAAACTTAGTAGTTGATTGCATAAATATAATAAGTAATAATTTAGTGGTACAGTTTTGGTTTTGCATCCAAAGAGGATATATTTATATATTTCAGTTTGGTGTTATTCATACATCAGGTGTAGATCTAGGCATGCATTTGCATTTTTGTTTGTTTAGATATGTGTTGAAACTTACAATATAAACATATTGATGACATCTAACCCTAACCCTAGCCCTAAAAAATAATGTATAACCAAATGTAACTTAAGTGTACTCAACTTTAGAAAAGTGCAAATTATTTATACTTTATTTATATTATAATTATATTGTAAGGCACATTTTATTATTATATAGATATTTTTGATTCCTTTTGAATGATTAACTTTACCTCTACCTCTAAACATTAAAAAAGTGCAGATATATAATGTCAGATTAGGTAAATTTGTTGTCCCTGAATGTATTTAATTAGCACAGTTTATTAAATGAAATAAAATCAACCTGTTAATTACATTAATGTAATATTCTTTTAGTCTAAATGGATTTGTTAACATTTGCCTCTGAAGTTGTTCATATATACACTGTAAAAAACAATTTATTGAGTCGACTTAAAAAAATTTGTTACACGGCTGTTGACTGAATTTTAAGTTTATTCAACTTGAAATGTTAAGTTGTACTAAGTGACAACTTAGATATTTGAGTTGATTCAATTTAAAATTTTAGGGCAGCTGGGTTACTTACCCAGCTTTTGAGTTTAACAAACACAAATATCTAAGTTGTCACTTAGTACAACTTAACATTTCAAGTTGACTAAACTTATTTGAGTTGACTGAGCTTAAAATTTTAAAATTGTGTTTTTTGTTTTTTACAGTGTAGGCTGTATTCGTTTAATGTCTTAAAACTTAAATTATGTACATTTCATCATCTATATAAAGATATAACAATGTGTGTTGAGTAAAACATATATTTAATATGTATGTTGTCAAAAGTTTTTGAACAGTTCTTCTGCTCACCAATCCTGCATTTATTTGATCAAAAACAGTAAAAGCTGTAATATTGTGAAATATATTTTTAAAACATACTATTTAAAATAACTGCTTTCTATTTGAATATATTTTAAAATTTATTCCTGCAATCAAAGCTACATTTTCAGCATCATTACTCTGTTCTTAAGTGTCACACGATCCTTCAGAAATCACTCTAATATGCAGATTTGCTGTTCAAGAACATTTTTTATTATTATTTTTTTTTTTTTTTACTATTATAAATTAATTTCATTTTTAATTATTCTTATCAATATTTAAAACAGTTAAGTGCATTTTTTCAGGATTCTTTGATGAATAGAAAGATCCAAAGATCAGCATTTATTTGAAATAAAAAGCTTTTGTAACATTATACACTATACCATTCATAAGCTTGGAGTCAGTATAATTTTTTGGGGGAAAGAAATGATAGAAATGAATACTTTTATTTAGCAAAGATGTTTTAAATTGATTAAAAGTGATGAATTTAATGTTAGAAAAGTAATGTTTCAGATAAATATGTTCTTCTGAACTTTCTATTCATCAAAGAAACCTGAAAAAAATCTACTCAGCTGTTTTCAACATAATAATAATAATAATAATAAATGTTTTTTGAGCAGCAAATCAGAATATTTGAATGATTTCTGAAGAATCATGCGACTGGAGTAATGACGCTTAAAAAATCAGCTTTTAAATCACAGGAATAAATTACATTTTAAAATATTTTAAAACAGTTATTTTAAATATATTTCAAAATGTAACCTTTTTTGCTGTACTTATCACATAAACACACGCTTGGTGAGCAGAAGAGACATATTTAAAAACATTAAAAACCTTACCGTTAAAAAAACCCCAAAAACATAATGCATAATGTTTGAATATAATGTTTTTTTATATTTGAAAGTGCATTTTAGGTTGCATTCAAAATTCATTTGACTGAGGAGGCACGCGCATGTCGCTTTTGTCATAGTCTGTCTGCAATGACTGCATCTTTTCTGTCAGAGTAGCATTAGTTCTTCACGGTAGGAAGCCATCTTATAGAGTCTGTGTGTCACATGGCACAAGTTCTTATTTTTAGCTGGATTAGTGGAGTTTCAGGCAAGTGCTTTCACCCACACACACGTTAGCTTTCTCTGAGACAGACACACACACGCCCATTAACTCTAATACTGAGCACGCTGTAGCTTTTTTTTTCTGTCACACACACTGTCTCGTACTTACATACCTCTCAGCTCACATAGAAGCACCAAAAACCTTCTAAAGGCACTTTCTCTGTCTTTCCATCACAGCTTTTCCCATCATTTCCCCCACTTTACTCCCTTACTCACTCTGAACATGTCTTTTTCGTGCCTCGCGCACTTCTGTCAAAGAAAAGGCTGGCTGTGGGCTCTGTCTTTTGGACGTGTGATTAAAATGCTACAGTTTCACAATCCGCTGAAGAGCACTATACTCTGTTCTGCTGATGGATACTTCAAATCCAACATCACATAGTCTTATTGTGCTGTCAATATGCCGATAGAGTGTTAGTGAGACAATGTTCACACACAGAGAGACTCATACACGCATAACAGCTTAAGTCAACGGGTTGAACTGAACATATTTAAAATGGCATTGTGGTGTGTGAAGTTTTGTGTAAGCAAATGCAAAGTAATCAGTTTGCTCTGAGACGAGCTTCTGTTGCTTTAGGCTTTATGTTTCTGCTAAAATTCTGTATATGCTTTGGGTTGTTATAAAGGAATATTTTATTTCAGCGCTTGCGAGCCAGCAAAAGAGCTATTGAATGTCAGCACAGCTGTTACTAAGAGCCATTTTTGCTTTTGTACAAGTTCTATAAACAACAGACTGCCCATTTGTTTGTTTTCCTATTATTGTTTTATATATTGTTCGCAAGACTTTATTACAACAATAAATATATTATTAGAGAGAACAAGAACAACTGTGAATACAGAGAAAAAAAACATTTAGATTAAAAATTGTTCAATAGTAGAAACTGCTCAGTTGCTCCTAATGTGGGAATTTTATCAGAGGAGATTTTTTTTAAATGATTATAATAGTATCCATAGCACATACTTTGTGAATGTAATATTTAGCCACCATTTAAACAATGAAACAATAAAAATGAAAAATATAAATAAAAAAAAAAGAGAGGTTACTTTAAAATTTACCTGTATTAACACATTTTAACCTTTCTTGTTTAGATATGATCCTTGCTAAATGTCCTTCTTAAGTACAATTGTTTATTTTTTTTGTCATGTTTACGTTTATAGTAATTTATACTAAATTCACAGAATAGCAGCAAATTAATTAAATAATATTCCTTTTGATAAGGCATGTCATAAATAGCTGATACATTGGTAAGTCAATAGTTGGCGACAAGTGACTGTCTTTATGAGTGATTCATTGATTCGTTCAAAACGTTAAGTTCATTCAAAATTTAAAATTAATTCAAAATTGAATCAAAAGTGCTTTGAACAAGTAATTGACTCATTCACTCATCTGATTCGTTCAGAGCCACTATCGTTGTGAATGAGTTCATTCAGTTAACTGATTTGTTCAAAACACTGATTCAACCAGGAACAAAAAAAGAAAGATTATATAAAAATGCACAAAAATAATTACCTGCATTAACACATTTTAAACTTTCTTGTTTTTCCAAGTTAGATATGATCCTTGCTAAATGTTCTTCTGCAAAATTAGGCTAAATACAATTGTTTATTTTTCTTCATGTTTACATTTATAATAATTTATACTAAATTCACAGAATAGCAGTAGCAAATTAATTAAATAAGATTCCTTATAAGACATGTCATAAAAAAATGTGTATTAATTGTGGGTATTTTTTCAATGACTCTTCCTGCACAACAAGTGACTGTCTATATGAGATTCGTTCCTTCAACCGATCCATGCAAAACGCTAAGTTCATTCAAAAAAGAAACAAAAGTGCTTTGAGGCAAGCATCATTCACTCAAACGATTCGTTTAAAGGATTCAGGAGCAAAACAGGTCACTGTCATTGTGAATGAGTCATTGATTCATTCACTCAACCGATTTGTTCAAAAAACTGATTCAGCCAGGAACAAATAAGAAAGGTTACATAAAAAATACATGAAAATATTTATCTGCATTATTGGTTTTTAAAAGTTATGTATAATCCTTGCTGAATGCTCTTCTTCAAAATTAGGCTAAATAGAATTGTTTATTTTTTGTCATGTTTACATTTATAATAATTTATCACTAAATTCACCTAAAAGCAGTAGCAAATTAATTAAATAATAGGGTATTCCTTATGATAAGACATGTCATAAACAGATGTGTATTAATTGAAAATATTTTTCAATGACTCTTCCTGCACGTTACACAGATAGGTTAAAAGGTGGTAACAAATGACTGTCTTTATGAGTGATTCGTTGACTTGTTCTTTCAACCGATTCGTTGAAAATGCTTAATTCATTCAAGAAGGAAACAAAAGAGCTTTGACTGAGTTAAATTGAATCATTTACTCACCCGATTCTTTCAAAACATTCAGAAGCGAACAAGCCACTGTCATTGTGAATGAGTCATTGATTCATTCACTCAACTGATTTGTTCAAAACAATGATTCAGTGAGGAACAAACCCCTGTGCGTGATGATGCCACTTTGTGACTGTACTGTTTGGAAATTTGTTTTTGTAGCAAAAACAGACAAAGTAACTGAAAATATCCTGCCTAAAATGTATGTTGCTATTTTTACGAATATCAGCTGTCTGCCTTTTCTCAACCCTCTTATTTATTTATTACTCGACATATCATAACTATCTTAAGTATGGTTGATGTCTTGAAGTTCAGTTCAGCACGTATGAAATGCTAAATGCTGGTTTGCATAGTTATTAATTTTCGATGTAATGTGCTTGCGGGGACTGCACAGTAGAGGGCCGGTGTCTCTGCCTTGTGGCTCAGAGACACCAAAACTTACCAGCTGCTATCTTCAGCACTGGCTTTGTGGGTTCATAGCTCCTCTGCGCTCTAAGCATCATGCTAAACATAGAAAATGCCATGGAGGGACGCAGGGAGGGGAGAGGAGAGGAGAGGAGGAAAAGAGTTGCGGGCTGCAGGACAATGCAGAACACTCTGTTCCCCTTTGGCAGATCAGTTCCAGGGAGTCCAGTGAAGCTGGGGAATGATTCGTCAGGGCAGTTTTGTGATGCTAATGTTTCTAAGCCAAATCAGCTTTGACGATTGAGCCCTGTATTCAGAGGTTTCATATTATTTGCTCAGTGTCTGTGCATGTGTTTGTAACTGCAGTCCTGCTGGTATTGTTTCCTTGCCTTTATTCAAGGATTCTGTTTGTTTATGTGAATGGTTTTCTGTGTGCTAGTTTGCTTATTGTTCTGATTGTTAATTGCATCCACTGAACAGCAAGCATTAATAAATGTTCTGCTAGAAAGTGCACGACCCCTTTGGTATGATTAGATATGCTGATATTCTCATTGGCACATCATGCTAATAGCATCATCAATGCACCAAAATGAGTTTGTGCAGAATCACACTATCTCTAATGCTTAACCACACAATCTCATTGATTCAGTTTTTCCTCATTATGTCATAGATATGTGATTGTATAATGTAAAGTGTATCTTATGTCATCACTTAAAATAATTTTTTTATTTAATATTATATTACAGAGATTTTTCAATTTATGGTAGAGTGAAAATGGCTGTTAATTATTTAGTGATAATATATAATTTGCAACAGACCAGTGCTTGCTTCCCAATGCAATACATATTACTATCTATTAGGTGTAATTTATTATATGATATAAGATAATGGATTATTTTTTCAAAAATTTGTCTCTGTAACAGGAAACAAAACGTGAAATTTGCATGTTATCTTTTTGAATATTATTCAAAAGGGGTCGGTAAGATTTTTTTTGTTGTATTAAGCAACAATACTTTAAATGGATCAAAAATCACAGTAAAGACTTTTAAATTGTTACAAAAATGTAGAAATGATTTTTTTTTTTTTTTTAAATAAATGCTGTTCTT
Source organism: Labeo catla (assembly GCA_012976165.1). Taxonomy (NCBI): domain Eukaryota; kingdom Metazoa; phylum Chordata; class Actinopteri; order Cypriniformes; family Cyprinidae; genus Labeo; species Labeo catla. Next base: position 2,919,659 of record VONZ01000019.1, on the reverse strand, counting down.
TTGAACAATTTATTTATCAAGGAGTCCTGGAAAAATGTATCACGGTTTTCACTAACTGTTTACAACATTGATAACAATAAGAAATGCTTTTACAGCACTAAAATATATTAAAATTGAAAACTAAAAGGTTCAATTATACTTATATATATAAAAAAATCTTACTGACTTGTTTTTGATGAAATATTTTCAATGGCTTCAATCAAAATGGCTTATTAAATGCATTAATATAATTTATTTTAAGACTGAGATAAACTCTGAAAACAAGTGGCAAGATCCATTTAAGTTGTACATAATGTACTTACAAATGATTACAGTGCAAGTCCAATATTAAATTTGGCTTTGTGTGTTCCATTTAAATTCAGCCTCTTGTTCCATTTCATTTAGTTGTCTGGGTCTAAATTTGGCAAACACCTCCATTTTCTCTCCCCTATTCAGTTATGTAACATGCTTTTTTTCATCTACCCCTTTCTTTGATGCCAGGCATGTATGTAGGAAATTGAAACCCCAAATCCAAAAACAAATTTACATTGAGATAACTTCAAATTAAATTTGGTTTAAAATGACTTTCATTTCTTTTACGAAAATAATTAAGATGCGAATGATTGAATGCAAACGTGATACTTCCCCTACTGTGAAGTAACATTGAAATCACTCATCCATATTTCCTTTCTCTCTCTCTCTCTCTCTCTCTCTCTCTCTCTCTCTCTCTGTCTGTCTCTCTCTCTCATGCATCATCTCTGGCCCACAGCAAAAGCTGCTGCACTCATGCAATTATCATAATTACTAACGACTCTGCAGTCTGCTGCTGAGTGTGCACACGCACACACTGAAAGAGTGCCTCATTTTCTTCCGCTGTTTCTTCATTCACACAAAAGAAAATGTACACTTTTGTTTTTCACACAAATGAAATGTAAATGACGCTATAAATAAGATACGGCTGCTGAAATGATAATGTTATAGCAGGAGAATGGATTCATCAGGTGAAGCTGAAGTAAAAACCACTGTGATTGTGTTTTTTTAAAGAAAGAGTGTCTCGAGTTTCATTAGCTAAAGCTGAAAAAGACAATAAGCCAAAAAAGTTCAAACCCAAATGAACCGTCTTTTATTTCTGTCTTGTTAGGTGGTTCTACCGAATTGCTCATTGGAGAAATCACTTGACAAGTGCAGTTTTCCATTCAGTGTTGACGTATTTCCTTTTGAAACATGATGTTACATTAGGACTAGATATATTGGTTCTTGCTAGATGGTTGTAGAGGAGGAAAATTCATATTAAATTCTTTCTTTCTGATCAGATAGTGATTTTAAAATGCATTTTTTAAAGAGATTTGAGGTTTGCTGTAGTAGTTTGTAGGGAAGCACTTACTTATTTAAAATGAACTTGCATTGGTGGTGACGTATAGAGGTTGAAATATGTGTTTGACTGCTCCAGAGTGTGTACAAATGAATCAGGCTGTTACAGGGCAATCATGATAAGAGGGATCCAAAGGGAATCAATGGGAATTCTAAGATGGGGGTGGAGGTACCATTAAAATGCTGATGGATATTGGTTACGCCTGCGTCTAGAGGCTCAATAGAGAAAAATATAGCGGAGCTTTATACAGCCTAATGTAATTATTCAAAAAGTGGTGATGTTCTATATTGTGTTACACCTGCGAAACACATTCATATAATATTACAGTGTTTTTAATATTTAAAACCAGCATTTTTTCATATTTTCAGTTTTCATTTAAATTTAATGATTTTTTTAAAATAATTTTGTTAAGTGCGTATGCCATTTGTATTTTTTAAAAATATATTTCTAGTGCTTTACTTTTCATTTCATATTTAGTTTTAAGTAGTATAAACTTACTTTAACTTATTTAATTTATTTTCCAAGGAAGCATTTCTAAGTTTTTCATCTAATACTTAAATTTTATTTTCAGTTTTATTTCATTTGCCAAAGAAGTGTAGAGTTTTTATGTCACAGTTCTGACTTTTTTTCTCAGAACTGCATAATAAACTTGCAATTCTGACTTTTTTCTAAGAATTGCATTATAAAAACTCGCAATTCTGACCTTTGTTTTTCAGAATTGCATGATATAATCTCAAAATTGTGAGTTATATAGTCAAAAAAGTTCGGAGAAAAAAATTGCATGTTTACATCTCACAATTCTGACTTTATAACTCGCAGTTGCGAGTTTATAGCATGCAATTTTGAGGGGGAAAAGAAAACAAAATTGTGAGTTTATTTCTTTATTTTTTCAAAAGAGAGTTTCTGACTTTATTTCTCAGAATTTCAAGTTTACATCTCACAATTTTGACTTTATAACTTGCAGTTGTGAGTTTATAGCATGCAATTTTGAAGGAAAAAAACTAAATTGTGAGTTTATTTCTTTATTTCTCAGAATTACAAGTTTTTAATTATGCAATACTCATTTTATAACTCACAACTGTGAATTTATGTCACACAATTCTGACAAGTTTACATCTCACAATTTTGACTTCTTAACTCCAAAAAGTCAGAACTACGGTTTTAAATCCCACAATTCTGACTTTATTTTTTTCAAAATTGTGAGTTTATATCATGCAATTTGGAGAAAAAAAAATCTAAATTGTGAGTTTATTTCTTTATTTCTCAGAATTGCAAGTTTTTAATTACGCAATACTGATTTTATACTCACAACTGCAAATTTACATCGTGCAATTCTGACCAAAAAATTCAGAACTACAAGTTTATATCCCACAATTCTGACTGTGTTTCTCAGAATTGCGAGTTTATATCTCACAATTCTGACTTTATAACTGGCAATTACGAGTTTATAGCATGCAATTTTGAGGAAAAAAAACAAAATTGTGAGTTTATTTCTTTATTTCTCAGAATTGAGTGTTTTTTAATTATGCAATGCTGATTTTATAACTCACTACTGTGAATTTCTATCATGCAATTCTGACAGAAAAAAGTCAGAACTACGAGTTTATGTCCCACAATTCTGACTTTATTTCTCAAAATTGCGAGTTTATATCTCACAATTATGAGAAAAGTTGAATCTTACCTTTTTTATTTTCCATAGAAAACTATTTTTAAAATTGTGGGCTAGTAGATGTAAACAATATGGGCATTAAGGATGCTGTGAAATCGAAATGTTTTGAGGTGTTTAGTCCATATCTGTTAGTTTTGAGGCCATAGATATGCTAATGTGCTTCAAAACACTGACAAAATAAACTTCTCACAGACCTGATGCATTTAAAATGTATAATCTTTCTTTTCATAGACAGTGTGTCCTCCCTTTGATGTGTACCTTATATTCAGCTTCCTCTTCCAGAATGAAATATGTCAACACAGGAAAGAAAATAGTGCCTTTAAACACCTGTATTTGACTGTCTTCATTATATATACATGGACGATAGATATTCATATCATACGGAGCACGCACACACACACAAACACACTCCAAAGCTGTCAAGTTAGAGTGTTAACATACATCACCTCCGGTGTGCATGTACCCGGCCTTCATAAAAACTATTCTGGAAATAACAAAGAGAAAAAGCATACTCTGAAATATTGAGGGCTGCAAGCTGTTCTTCAGGGTTATGGTATTCTCTGTACAGACAGTTCAGAAGGCAGATAAAGTCAACTGCTCTATGTGTGTGTGAAGGAGAGAGGACAGTAGCAGAGAGATGAACACACAGATGGTGCTGTGATGCCTCACAGGCACATGCTACTTTGTACTTTTCCACCTTCCTCCTACACACTTGCACACAGAAAACCCTGTTTCCTTTAGATTTTGTCACACTGGTGGTTTCAAGGCGAACGGCAACATAACATCTTGTTAACTTTGTGTTTTTTTTGTGTGCTTAGCAAGCCGCCATATGCATGAAAGAGCAATAGAGCACATTTAAAGGTTTGGAATGTTTCAGTGAGATAATAAAAACTGTGACTTAACCTAGAAAAAAGAAATATAGTCATGCACATCACTGGTCCCTTATCACATAAACAGAAATAATGCATACATACTTTACAGTAAGGCTAAAAATACCAAATGTGAGGGGTTATGTACAGTCAAACTGTCTTTTTGCAAAATGTACTCTGACAAGATGATTAGAAGAAGATAGTGTTTATCTTTTGTGATAATGGCTCACTGTAAACTCTTCTGCTTATTGCACTGGTACTTACCAAATGAATAAATAAATAACCTATGAAATATTGATTTGAGTTTTTATTACGTGAGAAGAAAGAGTGGAGGAATATGGAAGACGTAGCACAGCTTTGTTGGAAATCACATGCTCCTACAGTAAATGTTTGACCACAGAACGCCGCTGCTGTGCGGAAAAACGTTTACCCTGCAAGCGCCAATCCGGAAGCCAGAAACACGGAAGTGTGAAAAAGGCTAATTCCGTGACATTCAGCGTTATTTAGTCAATTCCGTTTTATGACTGGATTCCGCGATTCCGACTGTCTTTTTTTCAGGGCCCTGATATATGTGTAAATATTTCTTAAATATATACATGTAGGTGTGTGTATTTATTTATACATATAAATATACACAGCACACACACATATATATTATATATTTTGGATGTGATTAATCACAATTAATCAATTTGACAGCAGTAGATAAAATACATAAAAAGTGTTTTAATGTCAAATGCAGTGTGTAAAAATGAAACGAAAACACGACCCAGGCTATGTTGAATACTGGTTCAACAAGGATGGTTTTGTGCCGACCACAATGTGTTTTGTGCTTTGAGTTATTGCCTTTGTTGTTAATTGCACTGAAATCACATTGATATGTTTATGCACTTAATAGCTGTGCACTTTCAGCAGCCTAATACAATATTTGGCCCAATGTTTGCTGCATGTGTTAGGCTGATAAATCACACACTGCTGTTTATGCGTTTACAGAATTGACAATTTTCCTATTCAGCCTGTCGTGTCGTAATTTTGCATACTATTGTGCAGTTCATAGTAATATAAAGGGATAGTTCATCAAAAAATGAAAATTCTGTCATTATTTACTCAGCCTGGGATTGTTCCAAACACATTTGCCTTTATGTTTTCAATGGGTTATGAAAGTAAAAACATAATATCTTAAAATCTTAAAACAGCTCTTTTGATATAAGTGATAAAATATTGTAAATAAAAACATAACATGACAGAATTTTCATTTTTGAGGGATTTTTTTTTTCTTGGCTTGTTTTTATATGTTAAACAATTTTATAGTGTTGGCCACAATGTTATATCCACTGTAAAATCTGGGCCCTGATGCAAAACCAGTTGATAACCACTGCCATAAAACACAGTGGCACTGTAACTGTCAGTGCTTCGCTCTTTTGCTTTATGTGAGGAGGAGGAGGATACTGTTTGGCCTGCTCTTTTTCTCCTTCACAACACTTCTCTCATTTCTGTTGCTTACTCGTTCGTCACTCTGTCATCTTGTGCCCTGATGACATTCAGGGAGAGTGATGAATCACATTAGAAGAGAGAGAGAGAAAGAGAGAGAGAGAAGGAAGTAGAAGCGTTTGTAGGCTTGCGGTGAAATTAGATGGATTATGCATGAAAAATCAACATATATAAAAAAATATGAAGAATTCAGGTACACAATTTCTGCAAAGGGAAAGTTAAAATTAGAGCGTGCAAGTGAGAGAATGAGTGTGAGAGAGATGTAGCTAGAGATATCTGGCTGTGAGAATAGAGAGCATGTGTGTTGTTGAGTTAGAAGGTGGGTGTTTCTTTCTTTCTTTCTTTCTTTCTTTCTTTTTTGGCTTAAAGCAGAAAGCGTATTTTTAAGTGTAGACTTGAGAAGAGACTATGTACTTGTGGGAGTGTTTTGGGAAAAACAAGGATGTATTAAATGTCTCTTCCTAAAAAAGAAACCCAGTTTGCTTTGTCATGTGTTTCTGAAAAATCTCTAACCCTTTTTGCGGTAACATCATTTACTTTAGTCCTGAACTGTAATAGAATTGGATCCATATCTGAGTGTGCAAAAATCTGATAAAAGATTCAACGGAGACCATTTTAGATTGAGTCACTGATTAAAAAGCTAACATTTTTTTATATCATTTTATCTGTAATAACTACAAACGAATACACTGCTTTTTGCGTTTTCACAAATTATCTGAATTTTGACATTGTTTTACTTTTTTGTTTCTCCCTGTAGATCACCAAGCAGCAGCTGCAGACCACTAAGGACCGCTTTGAGTCTTTTCTCAAAGGAGACACACAGATTGTGGCGGATGAAGCTTTCATCAATGCAGTTCAGAGCTATTTTGAGGTGAACAGCAGCAACAGTATCATTGCAACAGTAGAATGAATGGCGGAAATTGACCCGTGTATTGCCCAAGTAATTACTCATGGGATTATTGGTCGCTCAGCCTTTTTTTTTAACGTCTACTCTTAAATTTTTTAAGCATCAGTTTGGTCTCAAACCTGGCGCCTCAGACTTATCAGCCTATTTTGGTTTGATATTTGACCAAAGGTAAAATAATGTATTGTTTTCCTTATTGGTCAAAGAAGAATGTTGTTAAACTGGGCATTTTATGTTTATTGCTGTGTTACCGATATGTGATCATGGACCACAAAACCAGTCACAAGTGTCAATTTTTCAAAACTGAGTTTGATACTTCATCTGAAAGCTAAATAAATAGGCTTTCCACTGATGTATGGTTTGTTAGGATAGTCTAATATTTGGTCGAGATACAGCTATTTGAATATCTGGAATTTGAGGGTGCAAAAAAATCAAAATACTGAGAAAATCACCTTTAAAGTTTCAAAATGAAGTTACTAATAAAAAATTAGGCTTCGATATATTACGGTAGGAAATTTACAAAATATCTTCATGGAACATGATGTTTATTTAATATCCTAATGATTTTTGGCAGAAAAGAAAAATGTATAATTTTTACAAATACAATGTATTTTTTCCTATTGCTACAAATATACCTGTGCTACTTAAGACTGGTTTTGTGGTCCAGGGTCACATATTATATCTATATTATATCAATATATATATATATATATATATATATTACTTTCATTTAACTAGGATACATTAAATTGATAAAAAGTGAAAGTAAAGACATCTAAAATATATATACTCTTTTGAACTATATATTTTTTAAAGAAACCTGAAAAAATGTATGGGTTCCAATAAAAATGTTAAGCGGCACAACTGTTTTCACTATTGATAATAATAAGAAATTCACCAAATCAGCATGTTAGAATGATTTCTGAAGGATCATGTGACACTAAAGACTGGAGTAAACAGCTTTACCTTCATTGGATTAAATTAAATTTTAAAATATATTAAAATAGAAGTTATTTTAACTAATAATATTTTACAATATTAATGCTTTTATTGGATTTTTGTGAGCACGAGAAACAAAAACATTAAAAAAGTGTTACTGACCCCCGAACATTTGAATAGTTTATTAAAAAAATATTTTTAAAAAAATGTGCAACATGAGAGCATTTATAATAGTCTAGTTTTCCGATTGGCTAAAAAAGTGCAGGCCACTCCCCTTTTTGTGCATTATTACTAGGACAAGTTTGATTTCCCAAAATCACATAAAAACACTATCAGACAGTTAGTTGTTTATGCTTGCTTCCTAAAAATTGCTAAACTAACAGTAAATATTAAAGTATTAGTTAGGACATTTAAGTAGAATGAGCAGCGAAAAGTCATCTAGGAGCTTTACTATTAACATTTTTCTGTGAATTCACCAAATTGTCCTCTACAGAATTATGCATTACATTAATTAAAATGAGTTTGGTGTCTCTGTCCGCGTAAGGTTTTGACATGTTAACCTCTCCTTCAGGCGATTAGCTCAGGCTAATGATGGCAAACAACGACCCCTTGATTATTGCACCGTGCGTTTAAATGTTACATAGTCAGTTGTAGTTACCGCACTGCAGACAAAACATTTAGATGATGACATGACTTTGTAAGTCAATTACCATAGAAATAAGTGCCTATATAGCCCTTCGGGGACGGCTCTCCTTAGCTAAAACACAAGTGTTTACACATGCCCCGTGAAGAGATTGCTATTCTAATGGATTCAAATATTATGGTAAGGTCACCACATTATTTCCTGTTGCTGTGGTTTGGGCCTTTGTGCATGCTAATTACTTGTGCAATATGGCTGAAAGTGGTTATTATAATACTTCAGTCTACTTCACATATGAAATCATTAATACATGTGCATTGTGTTTAATTGCTAAAACTGTAAATAATGATTTCTTGTAGCCAGTAGCAATTACGAGATTCTCACAAGTGTTGTATGCAGTATGAGTGCTAACTTAGAAATGTTTAGATGTATGTGAGAATTAATAGCTAAGCATATAAAGTAAATGAAAAAATGTATGTAGTAGTGCAACAGGCAATTATTTATGAAATGGGCAGATTGTGAACTGCTACACTTCATAAAATCTGTAGAAAAACAGAAAAGGTACTGCTAATGTTCTACAAGGACATTTCCTTAAAGCCTAAAGCGCAATATGTGTAATACAGGTGTCAAAACAATATAGAAACTTCATATTAACATTGTAACATATGCAATCAGACAGTTTTTCCATTCAGGTTGCCATAATGATCCAACTAGAAAAGCCATTGCAGGGTCTGTTTGCGGAACTGTTAATTTCCAAATCAGTTTGTCATAGCAGGCCACAGAAAGAGAAGCTCATTGTAAACTGCAGTCTGGATTGGGACCAGACAGCAATTTAAAGCTCTATTTGTCTTCTTGAATGGAGAACGATAGAAGGGCTTTTAAAAGGACCGAAGAAAAGCAGCTGCCAAGCACTCCACTTGTTAAGAAAAACATAAATCACGTTTTACTCGCACCTCTATAAAACTAGATTTGAAACATTGTGAATAGGAAAAGAGGAGCCAGTTAGAACTCAATAGTAATTTCGGCTTGGACTAAAGAATAAAATCACAAATGTTCTCTCCCGTTATTCCGGTTTGAATTAGGAAGTATCTTCTGAATAATTCAAAGCGAGAGCCCATAGGACTGCAACATTTTTGCCCACACTGATCCCATCATTTCAAAGCTGCGGAATTTTACAGTTACCATTGCTTTCCATGGCTTTAATGGCGTTGGTTATATTACTGCAGTATATCACGGTAGATGATATTGTATCTATCACAGCATAGAATATTAAAAGAGCACTGAGGCATAATTTCCTCTAGCAGATTCGAGTGGTTGTTTTGAAGTCACCCAAGTGAAACTTTTTGAAGGGCAGAACGGTTTTCCTGGTTTTATCACCACCTCACCTTTAAAAGGATAGTTCACTCAAAAATGAAAATTCTGTCATTAATTACTCACCCTCATGTTGTTTCAAACCCGTAAGACCATTGTTCATCTTTAGAACAAAAATTAAGATATTTGATGAAATCCGAGAGCTCTCTGACCCTGCATAGACAGCAAGGGTACTACCATGTTCAAGGCCCAGAAAGGTAGTAAGGACATTGTTAAAATAGTCCATGTGACATCAGTGGTTCAACCATGATTTTATGAAGCTACAAGAATGGTTAAAATATGTGTGTAAAATAATGCTGAAATGTCTACAAACATTATAAACATAGCAAGGCTAGGCATGTTTAGTTCCCTCACTCCACAACAAATCCTTTCAATTTAACAGATCATATTTAGAAAAGAACAAGTATTAAAAAATAGGTAGCTACATACTGTCAGACAAGCCAAAACGAATTCATTTAGGATAAAAAGAAACCGAAACCAATGTTGGGTCTCTCATTTGACACAAATCCAAATGTTTCCGTATTCGCAACGTATTTGAATGGCAAAATATTATTTAGCTATTATGTAAATCTGGTTTTGTACTTCACTCACATTCCAATAGCCATGTAAAACAAAATGTTTAATGCCTAAACTGTTAAAGGTTTGCTTTTATTTGTGTACATTCACAATAAAAAAACAAATCTCTGTGCATTTGTAAAATAAAAAAAAAAATATGCCGCTTTTTGCTGTCTTGGTTTCATTCACGTACCACAAAAATGAACTGAAACTGTGCATACTAGACTACTTGTTGCACAGTATTTTTCTTTGGTTTTGTTAATATATGATTTAAGTAAAATATCATTCCACGCTATAGAGTAAATTCCGTTTTTATGAATGGACTCCGCAATCCCGTCCGCGTTTTCGTGGAGGAGAAATTGTAGACGCATCCATGTAGAGACAGAAATTACATGGCGTTGTGTAAATAAGATAAATAACATAAGACCATGTTCTGTAGGAACCTTAAATGACTTTTGTTGTGATCTGGCGCTATATAGAAAATAAAATTAAATAAAATTAACTTGACCTTCAAGGGGGGCGGGGGTGCCGTTGGGGGGCGGGAGTACCACAACATGCATGCGCCTTTCCCTGCTTGTAAACAAAGTGTAGCGCATCCGGGTTCTACGTCGTGGCACTCTTGTGATCACGTGTCGAAGACTGACACAGAAGAGAAGAAATTGTTGAGTAAAGTCGTTATTTTTGTTTTGTTTGTGCACAAAAAGTATTCTCATAGCTTCATAAAATTAAAGTTGAACCACTGATGTCATATGGACTGTTTTAATAATGTCCTTATTACCTTTCTGGGTCTTTAACGTGTCAGTTGCATTGCTGTGTATGCAGGGTCAGAAAGCTCTCGGATTTAATCAAAAATATCTTAATTTGTGTTCTGAATATGAATGAAGTTCTTACGGCTTGGAACGACATTAGAGTGAATTAATGACAGAATTTTCATTGTTGGCTGAACTATTAGTGTCAGTGTTTAGGTAGCATATAGCATAAGTCCTTGACTAAAACGAAAAAAAACTCCAATTCTAAGTATGTCTTGAATTTTTTTTTTTTTTTTTGTGAACTGCAGGTTTTTCTAAAGAGCGACCGTGTTGCTAAGATGGTCCAGACGGGAGGTTTATCCGCTCTTGATTGTCGCGAGGTGTTCAAACGGCATATCGAGAAACGCGTCCGGAGCTTGCCAGAGATCGACGGTCTGAGCAAGGAGACTGTGCTGAGTTCCTGGATGGCTAAGTTTGATACCATCTACCGTGGAGACGAGGACCCCCGCAAGGCACAGCAGCGCATGACAGCCAGCGCAGCTTCCGAGCTCATCCTGAGCAAAGATCAGCTCTACGAGATGTTCCAGCAGATCCTGGGGATCAAGAAGTTTGAGCACCAGCTGCTGTACCAGGCTTGCCAGGTAGGTGGGAAACTTCTACAGGGGAGGAGCTGTCTGACTCAGTAGACACAATTTGACAGTGAGATACTACTCTAGGAAAATGATTACAGAGATTTCTATGTACAAACAAGGTATTTTATTTGTTTTGCCCTGAAATGGGTAACTCAAGCAGTTTGTGATCTAGGATTCTTCTTCCGCTGTTTAATTGTTAATTTATATACTTATGCATTAGAAGGATGTCTTTGCTGTTGCAACACTCATCGTTGTGCATATCAAGACCCTTGCGTTCTGTTCCAAGCTGTTGCACTCAATCTGCTTTGAATGCAAATACACGTCATGTTAACATTTCCTTAGTGTTCACACTGTAATGTTACCGTAAGATCCCCATTGTACCGAGATCCAAGTAAGGCAAAGATATCCCCCATGACTACTTCAAACAACATAATATTTTTAGATCTGAAATAATTTGTTCTTCACAAGTGAAGGACGTGCTTTGGTTTCATTGTCCTTGAGTTTATAATAATCAAATTCCCTTGCCTCACAGAATCTTCCGTGCTGGCACAGTTATGAGAAATACAGAAATTATTGTCATTGGGGGATGTAGAGAGTAATCAGGAAAAATTTGCATGTGTCCCTGTATTCACACAGATAGTAAAATGGCTTGTTCTGAAGTTTTTATCCTTACTAAGGCCAAGCTTAATTACTCCTTGTTATGAATTTGTGCAAAAATAATGATCGTTTTTATTATTTCTTATCATTGGCTGAGCCAGGATTTGACATGTTAGCACAGCATTTACATTCTTTGGGAATATATGTGAATGGTTCTCTTTACATTAAACTGGGGTACAAAAATGTATTTTAACATTGAATAAAATACACACATTACCTTAGGACAGCATCTTTAAAAGGTGTTAAGCTAAAAGATACATCTGTGTGAAAAGCACTGGGCTTAAAAAATTGCAGACTCTTATAGTCGTCAAATTTGAGCTTTTTCCCCCCTCAGCTATGTTGAGAGAGATCTCATCTGAGCCTCCGCCATTAAATCTGTCTTTTTCAAATGTGCTTTGAAGATGGCTAACCCACTTTTCCTTTTTCACTTTTCCTGCTAGCTCAGACTTCAGGGTGGGGAATTAGCATACAGTCTCCCCATGTTTGTCACTCAGAAAAGCCAAAAAGCACAGCTAAAGTGACAGAAAATCTGTGTTAGTCCGTTTGGTCCTTAATGGATCTTATATTGCTCAGATGGGATGCTGCAGAGCATTTACTTGGAGACTAAGTTTATTTCTTTGTCCTAATTAAACATCCTCAGTTTATAAATATGGCCAAATAGACATTCATTAAAAACTCTTAGGGGATCTATAAAACGTTGTAAAATGCCTTCGGGGGAATTTGTGACGGTAAGAAATCGTTAATGTATCAACTGGTAAGCGTGTCTTTTCGATGGATGGACAAACAGCGAGTGAGGGGAGCGGAACAAGTAGGAGGGAAGTTCAGCATAAAATCTCCTCAGTCCTGGCAGCGTTCATGTCAGTGTAGTCAAAACATCACAGTGCTGGCAGGGGCAAAATTGCTGCATCTGCTGACAAATAAGCCCACAACCAGCATTTTTCGCCATTTCTGTGTGACAAGTATACCTGCGAGCACTGTTTCCGTGACAAACAAACAATGTTTTGCCTCTGATTTTCTGCCAGTTTCATAGGCACTTTTTTATATCGTCGAATGCAGATGGTACATACACTTACAGAAATACAGAAATAGTTGAAAGTTCTGTCATTATTTACTCAGACTTGTGAGCGTTTTCAAACCAGTGTGATTTTCTTTGTACCGGGGAACGAAAAGGAGAAGTTTATGCTTCTCTTCTCCATTAAATGAAAGTCAATAATGACCATAGGCTTTCAAGCTACTGCAGACAGTTTTTTTGGGACAAAAAGATATTCTTTAAAAGTTTGGGGTCAGTACGATATTTTATTTTTTTTAATTTGGAAAAAGAAATTAATGCTTTATTCGGCTTGAATGTATTGAGTTGATCAATTGACAGTAAGGACTTCTACACTGTTACAAAAAAATTCTATTTTAAATAAATGTAAACTTTTGAACTTTCTATCTGGGTCAATGATGTAACACTTAAATTAAGTTAAAAATAGTTTTAAATGCATAAAAAGGTGCCATATATATGAAGTACCTCCTCCATGCATGTACCCACTTTAACTTTTCAAAAAACATTAGTTATTTGTTATTTTTATGTTATTCAAAGTAAATAATAATAATAATAATAATAATAATTATAATAATAATAATTAAGAGCATATCATTTTAGTTTGGTAATTATGTATTTATTAGTAATTTAATATTTTACAATTATTTTTATAATAATATATAATAACTAATTTAATTTATTTCACCAAATTCCACTTCCAAGCTAAGTAAAATAAACACTCGCCATAGGCACCATTTTGGTATGAAACAAAGTCTAGGGTTAAAATTTTTATATTTCAAATATGAGTCACTGCAACAGTATGCTTAAGTGAATGGTATTTTTAAAACATTTTTATTAATTTTATACAATTTACAGGAAAAAAAAAATGAGATCATTATTTACAAAAGCTCAGAATATATGCTTTGCATTTATTGCATTTGCATTTAATACTTTGTTTCTAAACACTTTAATTACTGAGAACATCTAAAAAAATGTAAAGCGTGTTAAGGAAATTAATTAATATATTAATTTTAATATAAATCATGGTCACACCACATGACTTTTTTTAAGGTGATGGCCAGTTCATTGAGATGAAAAACACTACAACATTCGTAATGTTTTAACAGTTACAATAGATAGTATTTTATATTTATATTTTTTTTGTGTTTTAAAATTGGCTTGTCGAAAATCCTTATACGTCAGTGTATGATTTTCATAACAATATTAAACAGGACAACTGTTTTCAACATTGATAATATGATTTTTGACAAGACCATATGATACTAAAAATTCAGCTTTGCTATAACAGGAATAAATTACATTTAAAAATACATCAGAATAGGAAACAGTTATTTAAAACTGTAATAATATTTCACAATATTACTGTTTTTAATAGCTTTTTAATCAACTAAATGCTTTGGCAAACATAAGAGACTTCTTTCAAAAATATTAAAAACTGACTGCAAACTTTTGAACTGTATGACCTTTTTAATGATTTAAATTCCTTGTTAGGCTTAATGAATACAAAAAAGGGTCATAAAACCATAGCTTCAGGGTTTTGGCTTATTAGAGATTATTTTAGAGAAGCCTCCGAGGCATATGCTTTCTGGAGTAGATGGAGAACTCATGACACAGCTAAAAGAGCTATTTTAAACCCACTTTGAATAGATCACAGCCGCACATTTGGGATGACTCAGAGGCTAGGGTGTCATATCTTCCTGTTGGCAAGATCAACGCTTTTTATGATCAAAAAGCTCCTGTAATTGCTTTGGGAGATCATCAATTAGCTGGTCAATCAGCATTGATTTATTCCAGCTTTGAAAAACTAATTTGGCGAAAGGTTACTTATGTTTTTTTCATGATTTCAGAAACGTTACAACTTTCAGCACTCTCAGCTGATCTCGCAGCAGGCAGTCGGTTGGATTTCCTAGACGGTATCAAAACGTGTTGACCATGAGTTTATTTACACAGTAAACAAGAATCGATTGGGCCGCTCCACATCAGACCAAGCATATTTTGCTTTTGTCGAGTAACGAAAAGCCTCTCTCTCGCTCTTTCCCTTTATCCTCAGGAAGGACTCTGTTGTGTGGGTCGCAAGGCCATGTGTAGGAGGCGTTTTCTCTTGGCTGCCAAAAGATGCTTCATACACCACCTGCAGTGTATTTAATGAAAGCACAATCACACATAATTGGCAAAAATTGTCTGGCGCTCTGTGGATTCAGCTGGAGCAACTGCGCTGTTGACTGCCCTGCACATACACATACCCATCATCACAAATAAAAACAAACGATCCATTGCGTTACATTCACGGCCAGTCTTTCCTCTGGCTTTGTTTTAAAATTTTTCAGAGCTGAAGCCATATATACAAAAGTATTTGGACTCTTAAAATGACCAAGTATAATTACATTTTGTTGAACCACAAAACTAGTCTTAAGAAGCACGGGTTTATTTGTAGCAATAGCCAAAAATACATTGTATGGGTCAAAATTATCCATTTTTGTTTTATGCCAAAAATCATTAGGATATTAAGTAAAGCTCCTGTTCCATGAAGATATTTTGTAAATTTTCTTCCGTAAATGTATAGAAGCTTAATTTTTGATTATTTTTTTAATTGCTAAGAACTTCATTTGGACAACTTTAAAGGAGATTTCCTCAATATTTATTTTTTTGCACCCTCAGATTCCAGATATTGTCCTAACAAACCATACATCAATGGAAAGCTTATTTATTCAGCTTTCAGGTGACGTATTAATATTAATTTCAAAAAATCGATCCCATCCTACAAATCAAGTGACATCTGCAAATAAATTATACTACACCTGATGCTAGTTTGGCCACTAGATGTATTCACCGCTTATTTCAGCAGCAAATATAGCAGGCTATTTGAATGCAGAGGTACTCAAAGAGTATGTTATTATCAGCCATTTGTGCATTAATAAACAGAAACCTTTTACAGGAAACCTGTCAAAGGATTGATGAGTATTAGTGTAGGGTTGCTTTCTGATTATTTCACCACGCAATGGTTAATGAACCATGGCGGGCAGTTGAGGCGAGAGTGTTTCGGCTAATAATATTTGCAAACAAAGCAACGGAGACGGCGTATTTAGTGTCGGTGCCATAGCGACTGAAAACAAAGTCAACACGTCTTACTCTAGCGCAGCATTTCTAATAGTCATACGGATAACGTGAAACTGCATTTCAGGGGTAATGTGTTGGGATTCAGACATTGTAAAATATATTTTGGGTTACTTTTCAATGTTATTGCTCAAATGGCTTCTAAGTCAAGTTAAATCTCTTCGAGATAATGGAAAACAGTGAATGTGTCGTGCAGCTGTAGTTAGTGCTAGCTCATAAACTGGTCCATTCACGCACATCTCCCTCCAGTCACAAATAGATTCTCTCTGTGATGCACACCTCTGGTGCTCTCAAGAGCCTCCTCATTGAATTACTGAATAGATTCATTCAGCCTCTCCTGTTTCTTCTCTCTCATTGTTGTCTGTTCTTTGTTGTTTAGGGGACGTGTATAGCTTTGAACATTGGCTTCTCTGTCAGCTTAACAAATGTATGTAAAGAATTGTCTGAGGGTATTTACAGTCTAAATAGATACATAGATACTCCAGGTGGTAGGACTGCAAAACTTGCAATATTTAGGAAAAATTAGGAATGGTTTACTAGATGACTAGAATAGCTCTTAAGAATTAAAGGATCAGTTCACTTTCAGAATAAAAATTTTCTGATAATTTACTCACCCCCATGTCATCCAGTATGTTCATGCCTTTCTTCAGTCGAAAAGAAATTAAGGTTTTTAAGGAAAATATTCCAGGATTTTTCTCCATATAGTAGAAATTCAGTCCAAATTGCAGTTCAATGCAGCGTCAAAGGGCTCTACACGATCCTAGCTGAGGAATAAAGCCAAGCACGCTTTACAAAAAAAAGGTAAAACAACGATGTTGGATGATTTTGAAGTTGGAGGAGAAAATGAGATGGAGTTTTTCACTCTACCCTACCTTCTTGAACCAGAGTACAAAGATGATGAACTAACCAATGTGAGCGTAATGCAAGAAGACGCGAATCACAGATAAAGTCCAAGACAAGCATTTGTGATTAAAAAAAGTATATGAATTTTTATTTTTTAAAGAAAATGACAGATCATTTTGCTAGATAAGATCCTTATTCCTCGGCTGGGATCGTGTAGAGCCCTTTGAAGCTGCATTGAAACTGCAATTTGGACCTTCAACCTGCTGGCTCACATTGAAGTCCTCTATACAGAGAAAAATCCTGGAATGTTTTCCTCAAAAACCTTTATTTCTTTTCACCTGAAGAAAGTTGTTGTTGGAGAGTGCATCTTTTTTAAGTCATTTTTGAGCCTGAACCATCTTATTAGGGTTGGGCAAAAATGTGGGTGTTCACACTTATGTTATAGTCTTAACAAGAACCTTTTTCAGAATCTCTTTCCACTTTTTACAGACAACAAGACTGTTTCTGCAATGTATAAAAAATTAATAATAGGGTTTTGTGATTATTATTATATAAAATATTAAACATAAATACAGTACTCTTATTGGAAAATGAAACAGGAACAGCTTGATTCACATTAAATGAGTCGATGTGAGATGATGGAACACTGGCAGCATATATAAAAACCCTAACATAAGTTTCTACAATAGCAGTATGTTGTTTTTGCCAAGTCTACATACAGTAATTATTGTGTGCATATGAAAACTGGCAGTCGTATTGTGCTTTGTCAGACAACCTCTATCTCTCTCCTTCTCCCTCTTTCTCTCTCTCTCTCTAAAAACTCCTTTAATTTGTCAGCTCCATTGCTTTGCATTTAAAGATCCTGTTCATCTCCTCAGAAGCAATTGGAAAAATTGATACAACCCATTGCAGTCCAGCTGACCCAACAACAAAAGCACTTTTTTTTTCGTATGTTGGTAACAGTAACTGCAGAAATAGAGAAAGAGAGAGAAGGCTGGTTCATTGCTGCCGGTGACAGGAGCTGATTATGTGCTCCACTAATCAACAGCTCAGAATGAACCAGCAGGGTTACGACACACAAACACACACACACACACACTGCAAATGATCATTCACATTTTTATGCTATCATGCACTGAAACAATGCATTTGTTCTATATAATAATGTGCATAATTGGTTGTCTTTTTTCCCTAACAGCCCTTCAAAAGAATGTGACCGCTTCTGCCCTTTTTAAAAGAACAGTTCTGCTGTTCTGTCCTTTCATTATTTTATAGTACATGACGAACTGTGGCATATTTGACTCTTAACTATTAAAATGGAAACCATCAGTCATTTAAGAGCATATCTCTGTCTACCTGTCTCTCACTTTCTCACTTACTACTTCTCTTTCTGTCTTAAGGGCATTTTATACAGTGCATTTCAGGCAGTAATATATATATATATATATATATATATATATACATATACATTTTTTACATTTTTAATTTATATATATACATATACATATATATATATAAATTAAAAATGTAAAAAAAATGTACAAAAAACATATATGTGACCCTGGAACACAAAAAGGGTCATAAGGGTCAATTTTTTGAAATTGAGATTTATACATCTGTAAGCTGAATAAATAAGATTTCCATTGATTTATGGATGGTTATGATAGGACAATATTTGGCTGAGATTCAACTATTTGAATATCTGGAATCTAAGGTTGCAAAAAAATCAAAATATTGAGAAAATCGCCTTTAATGTTGTCCAAATGAAGTTCTTAGCAATGCATATTACTAATCAAAATGTAAGTTTTGATATATTTACAGTAGGAAGTTTTCAAAATATCTTCATGGAACATGGTCTTAACACTGGTCTTGTGGTCCAGGGTCTCACACACACACACACACACATGTGTGTATATATATATATATATATATAAATATATATATATGTATATATATATATATATATATATATATATGTATATGTATATATGTATAATTTTATTTTGTTATTTTAAAAATATTTTATAATTATTTTAGTTTTAAAAAAGTTATATTTGAATGCATTTAAGTACATTATTTTTACATGAATCATCATTAAAATAAAGTCAGCTTGTGATCATCTTTTTTGTGTTTATGCATTTGTAGCAATACAAAATTGTACCAATTTATATAGTTATAAATTAAATAATGCAACCATTATTTTTAGTTTATAATCATGTTTATACAGTATAGGTTTGTGTTAGTGACATTTGTACGTAAAATGTGTTATTTTATAAATTCATTTTCATTTTACTTTATGAAATTTTTTTTTTTTTTTTTTATGAATTAGGCTAAGCATATAGGCAGACTGAATATGAACTATTTTTTAGGATTCATATAGCTCAGGAAAATCAACAAAATCCTTTTTTGACAGCAAAAAATGTTTTATTGTGAATAAAAGCAATGGAAAGATTTTTTTAACCTTTACATTTTTTTTTTATCTTTCCACATGCACAAAAAAATCTGGATTTTTTAACACAAGCATGGCAACCTGTATTGCTTTTAGTGCCGCCTCCGTTCTGCCGCCTCTGTCCCATTGAAAATGAACCAGAAGCCCTATGTAACTGTTCACTGTGTAAAATTGCCTTACAAATCCTTCCTTTTTCTTCTTCTTTGGTGTGTGTCTTAATACCCTGCTTTTGCTGACCATTGCAGCATGTTTTCTAATCTAACCCCACCCATGCGCACACACACACACACACACAAAACCTCTGTCACTTCCTATCTGCCAGATTGGCCAGTAGATCAATAATACAGTAGCCGAGATGTTCAGGCTTTCGAATATATCAGTGGACAGCCGAAGGTCACGCTGTAGGGTTAAGTCACATGACTCGATTGTGTGCTATCTGCCCTATTACTTCACACAATGTCACAGATGTCACTCTCCCGTACGCAGCGGAGGAGCCTTGAAGGGAAGAGAGAGAATCAAGACAGGTGGAGAGGTGGTTGAGAGAGATGCTGTGAAGTGTGTGGTGACAGCAGAAAACAGCGAGAAAGAGAGAGAGGAGGAAGAAACGAGCAAGGTTGAGAACACAGTCTGCCATCAGCAAATCTAAATGTGTGAATGCATTATTGATGCGGTCTCTGAGTTTCACTCGCTCCGTCTCGGTGAGGACCAAGGAATCGGGGCAACAGCTGTCGGGAGCTCCCTCTGCTGAGATGCCGTCTAACTCTATCATATCACGGCATGGAAGCGAACATTACTGTTCGAGCCCCGTGCCTGTTATGCTGGGTGCTGTACATAAAACCAGCAGTGTCTTTTGAATAAAAGCAGGGGTCACAAACTCCAGTCCTGGAGAGCTGCAGTCCTGCAGAGTTCAACTCCAGCCCTAATAAAAACCTGTAGCTTCTTAGTGACCCTTCCAGAGAGTGTCTTACTATTGGAAAATGAGAGAGTCTGTATTACTTACTACTGGAGAAAGTGTAACAGTCAGCTTTGGATCACATGTGCCTTGATAACCAATCACATTACAGACTTAACGTCACTGAATTTCAGTCAGAGTTGTGCGACACTTAGTCGCCGTTTACAGATACCATAGGAATGAATGGGAAGTGTGGTAAGCTGAATCCCACTGGTCACAAAAAGTCAATGACTTCTCTTATAAAATAACATTTTTGTCAGTGTAAACTCTAAAAATAGTTCAATCCAAGACTATTGTTTAGTGTAAAGCATGTTTAGTGTAGAACATGCCAATAGGTTGTTAATTCAATAAATGATAAGCTGTTTATTCAGCATAGTGAAGCCTCTCCTCCATTGACATCCATTCAAAACAAACAAACAAAAAAAACAGCGTCTGGTCTTCTTCCGCTTTAGCCGTTACGCTTTTTTGGCTGAAGGTTGCAGGCTTGCCTTCTAGTGGCTTTGACCCTTCAAACCTTGGTTAGCTTGTTCAGGTGTGTTTGATTAGGGTTGAAGCAAAACTCTGCAGGGCTGCATCTCTCCAGGACTGATGTTCGCCACCCCTGAATTAAAGTTTCTAAACAAACTAAACAAACAATAGTTAAATGCTAAATATTCTTTGAAGTATATTTTATTGTCCTGAGCTGGAGATTATACAGGCCTGGAATGTTGTTTGCTGCTTGCAACAAAGAAAAACAAGAGCAAAGAAAACTTTCTAATTAATTACAGTGCCCTCAAAAAGTACAAGACTCAACTCAAGCTGTAAATACCCCCATAAATCTTTACTTTTATTTAATTATTTTATTTTATTTTATTTTACCTATGTTTGAATTTATTTTATTTAGTTATTTTCCTATACGTATATTTTAATTTAGTTCTCTTGGTTTGAGAGACTGCATTTGGTACAAGAATTGTTTTTGTAATTTATTACTATATTAACCATTTCCCCAAAAATATATACCCAAGTCCACATATATATGAATTTATTAAACATTGATGCATTTTATACTGCTTTTTTCGGGCCCTATGAAATCTGTTTTATTTTATCCCAAAATCCTTTAATTTTTTTCCCCCAGTTCTGTTTTCATTTCTCTGGATTCCATTTTTTAATTTTTCTAGACTTTCTAGACTTTTAATGGTTAAATCAAGAAATATTAAGCAAAAAGCATGTCTAATTAATTGAAATCATAAAACGTACACAATTTAACAGCAATTTATTAAATATTTAACAAAAACATTACATTTTTAAGGCCCTGTGAAAGTTTTCCATTAATTTTCTGGATTCTATTTTAATGGTTTCATTAATTTTTAATAATCAAAGGCATCTATAATTGATTGATTGGATTTAAAAAAAACTCAATTCATTGTTTATTTATTTATGTATTAATTTTAATTTCCTTTATTTCTTCTGTGTTTTTACATTTTTCTGGTAAATAGTTTCTTCTGGTAAATATTCCTTAAAATTAATGTTTTAAGAATAATTTTATTATTAGTAGAACTATCATTACCTAAAGTAAATTTTTTTTTCTCTCACCGTTTCTTAAACTTTTATTTTGAAGGGTTGCTGTGAAGACCTTTAAGTTTCTGTTTGTATATGATATGATGATTTTTTTCTTCAAAAGTAACAGTAAAATGCTAATGAAGTGACTCTCAGAGCAGTTCTAGAGATTATGTTTGTTCTCATGTACTCATAATGAGGCGGCAGAGGCTGAAAACACTGTGAGCGTCGCTTCAGTATGTGTGTAGTAAACAAATTAATTTTCACAGAGACACACAGTACATGCAGGATTCATATTTAAATTACAATTTTGTGGCTTAATATTCACATACATTAGTCCATATTGCATTTTGATTGAAGTGTACTGACCTACTTTTGATTTATTCATCCAAAATTTGTCAAATTCCATGACATAATACAGTAAATTCCATTTTTATGACTGGATTCCGTGATTCTGTCCACGTTTTCCGCATCGCAGAAATCATAGGGCCCTACTTTTTTGTATTAAAGTAATTCACTTGAGGCTGTGCATTACAGTGTTTTAAACAAGGTTAATGATGTCTGCTTTAACAACACCCTTTTATTAGTGTAAAATCAATATAATGCATGACTTCCCATGGCTTGTTGCTTTAATATGCTTTGATGTGAAATGTCACACACCGTTTGAGTTAATGTTAAACACATGCCCATAACATGGCCTTTACGCCATGAAGAACTGAGGTAAATAAACTAATGATGAACCTCTGTATAGACACCCCACCTCCATGTTGTGTTTGCCATCTATTATTAAAGCTAGGCTGTTGATGAAAGAGCCATTTACCTCCAAACAGAACAGAAGCGTCCAGAATAAATGAGGAAGTTGAGCTTTACCACCTTGTTTGTATTTGGATCTACCAGGCAATTCCTGACCAGCATTTCAGTTGTGTTTGCGGATGTCTTCTGTAAATTATTTATAATGGCTTATTTGTTAGCTACGTGCACAAAATGCTCGAGAACCATAGAGATGTTCATTTTGCATAAACTGAGAGCAGAGGTTGCCTTTTTCCAAAAAATGCTGGCACACCCTTCCGTAAATACTCTCCCCCAAGCCAGCCTGGAGAACAATGCGCTCATGAAACAGGTCATTAGGTCATTGTAGTCCTCCCAATGTGCTATCAAAGTTCAGTCTGGCATTTTTAGCTTTGGAGAAACACATATGCAGACTTTTGAAGACCTAAGGGGTTATGATCAATAATTTAAACAAAAGCTTTTAGTCGAACACAATGCATTGGAGAATTCACACACTTCTTTTAGTCCGGGGGGCCGCACAAGCATAAATGCGCACACATAGGGTTTCCTGTATTTGCTGAGCCATGCTTAATTAGAACACAGCCTCTGGAGAGCAGGGCAGAAGATAGACAGGGCTCTGGGGACGAGGACTCAACTCTGCCCCGTGTGACTGGGTTTCCCGCTCCAGACTGACTGTCGCCATGGCAAGGGTTGCCTTGGTGCTGTCGCCCGTGGATTCTGTGTGGACAGGAGCAGACGAGTGACATAGACAGGAAGTGATGGCTCTGGATGGGGAGGCTTCAGATGTCATAACACACAAACAGACAGTGACACGCTCGCACGCCCACACGCGTGCAACAGAGTTATCGGGGGTGAAGAGATTATTTCCTATTCCAACACATCAGATTTTTCCTCTCCATAGGGGGTTTTCATCTTCCCCAGGGTCCTTGTGGGTGTGATATAGTTTATGCTTTAGAACAGGATTTATAGCCGTATATTTATGTATGAGGGGCTGTATATTTGAGCAGTGCAAAAATCGGTTACAGATGGAATATATTAAAATTTTTTATTGATGCTGTTTGTGGTTTACAGAATTCTGTGGGATTTGAGGACAAGAAAATAGATAAAGATGTACATTTTGACATACATCAGTTGTATGAATTCAAATGTTCTTTGAATTATATATATATATATATATATATATATGTGTATGTATGTATATACAGATATTAAATTATTAAATATTAAACTTTTAGTTATTGTAATTTTTAGTACTTCATCTTGAACTTATTTTAGTTATTTGTCAACGTAACATTTCTAATATATTTCAGGTTTATTTCAGTTAATGATTTTTAATAGTTTTATTCACTTAAATGGTCGAAAGATAAATGTTCACTCACATCTTGAAAGGAGAAATACAAGTGTTCCTTATTTTATTATTTTTATTTTGCAAATGAGTTTTAGTAAATAGTAAAAATAAAATAAATACTAATAGTAATTATAAAAAATATTTTGTAAGGTTTCATTAGTTACATTACAGTATTTATTCATCTTTGTTAATGTTAGTCTGATGCTAATCGTTTATTGTTAGTTCAAGTTAGTTTACAGTGTATTAACTAATGTTAATAAGCACAACTTTTGATTTTAATAATGAATTAGTAAATGTTGAAATTATCATTAAGATTAATAAATGCTCTAAAATTGTTCATTCTTACTAGTTAACTAATGTTAATTAATGAAATAATAAAAAATATTTATTAATTTTATTAGCTTTTAATTTTATATCAAGTTTAATAAAAAATTATGTGCTTTTGTCATTTTTGTTATTTAGGTTAGTTTTGATCATTTTTATAATCAAATTAAATATATTTTAGTCAGTGGCCAATGCAATATTTCTCATTATTCTTTTAAGATAATGTTTTAAAAATATCCATATTTTATTTTATGTCAGCTTTATTTAATTTAATGAAAACTATTTCTATTTTAATGACTTATAATAATAAGGAACCATTGTATTTTGCCATTTACTTTTTCAATCTGACCCCTGGTGACCCCAATTATGTCACATATGGGGTGTAGGGAAGCTGTAACAGGGGTCAGACTTGATCAGCTGCCTTCTAGAGATGTATAGGTTGGTATTAGCGTGTTGTTAGGACTGGTAGTAACCAATATTACTTTGTGTGTGTGTGTGGTTGCAGTTGGATAATCTGGACGAGCAAGCAGCTCAGATCAGGAGAGAACTGGACGGGCGTCTGCAGATGGCTGATCAGATTGCCCGGGTAAGTCTCATCATTTGATCACTTACACGTGGACAGAGATGCTCCGGACGTGCTGTAAACAGACCTGGCATCCATTCTGTTGCAGCTCAGCCAATTCAGTTTATGCACCCACATTCACTTTTTAATTCAAACCGACTGACTTCAATTTTGCCAATTAGGACTTGTTCTGTAATGAATATCTTTTTGGATATCAAGTTGACATTTTAAATTAAGTTCAGGTAAAGGGATAGTTCACCCAAAAATGAAAATTACTCCATGCCGTACTCACCCGCAAGCCATCCTAGGTGTATATGGCTTTCTTCTTGTATTCAGATGAATACAGTCAGAGTTATATTAAAAAAGTCCTGGCTCTTCCAAGCTTTATAATGGCAGTGAATGGCTGTTGAGGTTTTGAAGTCCAATAATTTGCATCCATCCATCATAAAAAGTACTCTTTGTAGCACCGGGAGGTTAATAAAGGCCTTCTGAAATGAATCGATGCGTTTGTGTAAGAAAAAAAAATATTTAAAAATTTATAAACCGCAATCTCTAGCTTCTGCTAACTGTTGTATGCACATTCACTAATTAGAAAGTACAAAATGAGGAATTATGAAGAAAAAGGTCAGAGGATTTTGATATAAGCCAAGAGAAGAATGGTTTTTCTTCGCTGTAAACAAAAGTTGGTTCTTGCGAGACTAGCATGTTCCTACTGGAGCTTATGCTACGCCTGTGTCCTACATCATCTGCTGGAACGCCACTCTCTCGCGTACAACGGTTAGCGGAAGCTAGCTTTTTTTTTTACACAAACGCACCGATTCGCTTCAGAAGGCCTTTATTAACCCCCTGGAGCTGTGTGGAG
This sequence comes from Labeo catla, assembly GCA_012976165.1. Taxonomy (NCBI): domain Eukaryota; kingdom Metazoa; phylum Chordata; class Actinopteri; order Cypriniformes; family Cyprinidae; genus Labeo; species Labeo catla. Next base: position 2,894,005 of record VONZ01000019.1, on the reverse strand, counting down.
TACTTTTCATGATGGATGGATCCACTTTATTGGACTTCAAAATCTCAACACCCATTCATTATAAATCTTGGAAAAGCCAGGAAATTTTTCGATATAACTCCAAATGTATTTGTTTGAAAAAAGAAAGTCATATACACCTAGGATGTCTTGAGGGTGAGTAAATCATGAAGTAATTTTCATTTTTGGGTGAACTGTCCCTTTAAGCTTTCTTCTATACAGGCTTGCAAAATACAATTTTTAATACTGTTAACATCAGTGATCTTTTTAATACATTTGCAACTGTAAATTGCAATTATTAAACATATTATAATTTTCTTATTTGCTATTTCTTTAAAACCTCAGGCTGGCAAATTCCCCAAGTTTGTATCGAAGGAGATGGAGGCTATGTATATCGAGGAGCTGAAGAGTTCAGTCAACCAGCTGATGGCTAACCTGGAGAGCATGCCGGTTTCAAAGGGAGGAGAGTTTAAACTGCAGAAGCTAAAAAGGGGACACAACACCTCCATCATTGATATGGGACAGGAAGATGAAAACCAGCTGTCCAAGTCTGATGTTGTGCTGTCTTTCACACTTGAGGTAAGAACTGTTCTAGCCTTGAGGCAGTGTAGTTTAGCTTTTGTGCTAAAGGCCAGGATACACATAGTATGCCGTCTCATCGGACCCAGGGGAAAGAGAGGGGGATTTTTAGTTGTGGCCCTGCTCAAGGCTTCCATACATTTGACTTTTTGGTGAAGGTTTGTGACTTCTAGGCCTTACTGAGATGTACCATGATGTCTGAAACAAAACCAAACGTGAGAAACAATGTCAGATGCAGAAAGAGTGGTAGGAGGAATAATTCACCCAAAAAATTTATTCACCCAGAAATTTAGCATTACATCACTTGCTCACCAATGTATCCTCTGTAGTGAATGGGTGCCGTCAGAATGAGAGTACAAACTGCTGATAAAAGCATGATAATACTCTACAAATAATCCACACGTCTTCAGTCCATCAATTAACAGATTTGTTTCTTACAAACAACAGCTTTTCCTTTCACAAGATGTTAACTGATGGAGTCCATAAGCGTGGATTACTTGTGGATTATTGTCATGTTTTTATCAGCTTTTTGGGCTCTCATTCTGACGGCACCCATTCACCGCAAAGGATCCATTGGTGAGCAAGTGATATTAATGCTAAATTTCTCTAAATCTGTTATGATTAAGAAACAAACTCGTCTACATTTTGGATGGTCTGAGGGTGAGCAAATAGCGAACTTTTGGATGAGCTATTCCTTTAAGCATTTTTGGTGCTAGTTGCATAAAAATGACAGATTTTGCCAAGTATTTTTAGGTTTTAGCTGTAGTTTTATTCTTTGAACTTTTGAAATGTGCTGATTTGAGCAAAACTTTGTAAAAATAGTTTATAGCTTGTTTCAACAGTTTGAAATAGCGCTTACTCCCACACTTGTAAATATCTTTTGGGAGTCTAAGGGTTTGCCTCTCATAATTTGGAATTAATGGACACTCTTAATTTTGATAGAGAATTTAAATGAGATGTAATGATAAATTTAGCTGCAGCGTTAATTTAACACATGCGTCTATGAGATTTAATCTTTACTGAGTTTCCACCCCTTGCTATCGCATAAATTATAGATAGACTGCAGACAGAAAGGGCTGCAGCATATTAAAAAAAAGGTTATACTGCATTTTTGATAAATGATTCCCCAGAATATCGAATGCCTCTGAGAAATCTCCCCTCTCAAGTCTGAGGTTTTGCTATAATTATACTATCTTGAGCTAGCTCGTTTTCAGGGCAGTTGATTATAACGTGGCACGGCTTTAGTAGTCACAGAGGCTGACAGTGCAGTGTTTTATGGATTTGATAGCCTGGCTCGTGTCTTTGGAGTCTATTTTGTTTTGGGGAGCTACAAGCTGCCGGATTTTATAGGTGCTCTGGGTGTGTGGATTGATTTTCGGTCCAGAAGTAAACAGTGCTTATTCAATGAGTGTCAAGAACAAGAAAGTTGAATGCTAATAAAAGTTGACAGTGTGTGCAAAAAGTTGAGTGGATCCTGATTGGTTGCTAATGAAGTAAGAGTTTTAAAACAGCATCCAAGGGAATGTTTAATTGCTTATGTGAGAATTTCAAAACATACTGTACCTGCATTTAAAATACAACCAAATGTTCCTTTTGTGTAGGTGGTGATTATGGAAGTTCAGGGGTTGAAGTCGCTGGCTCCTAATCGCATTGTGTACTGCACAATGGAGGTGGAAGGTGGAGAGAAGTTACAGACGGATCAGGCCGAGGCCTCCAAACCCACGTAGGCCACTTTGTTTTGTTTCTTCTTACTTTTTTACTGTAAATAATTTTTAATGACTCATTTGGAATTTTGGATTCATTTGGATTCAAACGATTTTGAATTAACATCTACACTACCATTCAAAGGTTTGGGGTTGGTAAGATTTTGTATTGGTTTTGAAAGAAGTCTACAGAAGCCCATTTCCGCCACTGAATAAAACATTTTAAAAAAGGTAATTGTGGGTTTTTATCTTACAATTCTGACTTTTTTTCTCAGATTTTTGAGATATAAACTCACAATTGCGAGAAGTAAAGAAATTTCACAATTCTGACTTTTTCAAATGCAAGTTTATATCTCGCAATTATGACTTTTTTCTTTAGAATTTTAAGATATTAAATCAAATTTGCATGTTATGAAGATATTAAAGCACAATTCAGAAAAAAAAGTCACAATTAGGAGATATAAAGTTTTAAATAAATTATTTCTCAGAATTATGAATAGTTTAGATCTCGCAATTCTATTTTTTTCTCACAATTGCAAGTTAATATCATGCAATACTGACTTTATAACTTGCATAAATGACTCTATATCTAAACAAATAAAGTCAGAATTACGAATAATCTAAATATCATGCAATACTGAGAAAAAGAAAAGTTTATATCTCACAATTCTGACTTTATAACTCGCAATTCCAAGTTTATATCTTACATTTCTAGGAAAAAAGTCAGAATTGTAAGCTTGTATTGCACAATTTCGGGGAAAAAAAACCAGACTTGAGATAGAAACTTGGAATCACAATTGTGAGAAAAAAAATCTGAATTGTAAGATAAAAAGTCGCAATTACCTTTTTTTTTATTTTTCATTCAGTGGAGGAAACGGGCTTCCATAGAAAGCCCTTATGCTCACCAAAGCTCAGTTTATTTGATCATGAATGAGTAAATAAAATTGAAATAAAAAGTATTATAAATTGCATTTAAATGTATAAAATAATTTTATTTTAATATATTTTAAAACATAATTTATTCTGTGTTGACAACTACATTTTCTGCAGCCAAAAGTTCAGAAGAACAGCATTTATTTAATTTAATTTAAATATTTTGTAACATTAATGTCTTTACTGTCACTTTCTTTCCAAAAAAAAAAAAAATGTTAGTGATTCCAAATGTTTGAAAGGTAGTGTATATACTTAGAGTTTTACATTCATGTGTTAAAATGCGTTAAAATATGTGTAAATTTATGCAGATATAGATATTTTAGTATCTAATGCCAACATCTGGAGAGCAAGACCTCTGATGTAATGTCAAAATATAATACAGTTTACTGATAACAGATGAGCTGTGTATAAATTTCTATACATATACTTTTTTGTTACAAATTATTTTCTTAAAATTCATACTATCCATTAATAAAATCATTATATTATATTATATTATATAATTATAAGCTACATGTAAGTTATAAGCTCTGTAGATTTCCTATGGATCGGATGGAATGCATTCTCAGCATGCATTACATTCATAATATGGGACAGTTTTCTAACGGCAGTGCAGTTTCAGGTGCTGTGTCCTCCAACTAGAACTCTCTTATTTGGCCAGAGGCAGTTACTCAAGGGATGAGCACATGACGAAGTGCTATTTTTGGGCCCTACGTTCCATCATTGGATCAGATGCCAATTTATAACGAGCTAAAGAGCGAGAGGGAGCACGGTAGAGCGAGAGAGAGCGAGAAAGAATCAGTGAATATGAGACACAGCCTCCATGTCCCCTCAGAAAAGTAATCAGCTGTGGAGAAACTGATTAGGAGTGCGTATCCCAGCGGAAGGGGGGTGAAGGGAAAGAGAGAAAGAGAGAGAGAGAGAGAGCCTCCAGCACTCCTGAAGAATAATGACGTCACGTGAGAATTAGCATTTAGATTCTATGATCACACACACACCAACCTTCACATGTGTGTATGTGTGAGAATGTGCACACACACACACACATGCACATTATATAGTACGCCTTTGACGGGAGTAAAGTCTGTTTCATATACAAGGTCACCTTCTTGCCCCACAAAATGAGGAAAACCAACAGTAAGGCATCGTATTCAAGGACATTTGCTTTCCCCTGTTTTATACCTTTCTGCTTTCTATGCCTTCCTTCCAGAGCTGACCAATATAGCAAAAAACAACATAAAGCATAAAAATAAAATAAAAAAGATCTTATTATTTTTGTCCGTATTCGATATAAATCTTGTTTTCCACACTGATTTTCACTATGTGATCACAAGGAAGAGTTGTTTATTTTGCACCAGTGCATATAGAAAAACAGTAATATATGTACCTACATTTTTTTTAATGATACCTTTTTTTTTTTTAGCTTATTAGGACTTGCATGGCTTAATGTAACATAAATAATGTCTCTAACTGAAATATATAGTAGAAAACCCATGAAAGACTTACGTTATTTAAAAAATCCACATCGTTGTATACATATTTTGGACTATGGGGGGCGTTATTACTAGTGATGGGAAGTTCGAGTCATTTTACCGACTCGGACCTTTGAGACTAGTTCAGCAAAATGAATGCATCTTTTTTCGAGTCATTTCATTAATTTTAGCAAAATATAATTAAAATGTTACGTATTACTTGCCTAACACATCTACTACTTACACAAACGTTGATCACACTACAAACAAGACCAAACTATAATGCTATAAGAAACCGAAAAGATAAATTTCCTAACCCTAACCCTTTTAGGATTTGAGTCGTTCATTCATCACGCGACAGCCCCATAAGATGAACAAATGACTCGAAAAACCCGAAGACTCGAAACAGGGGAACTAATTCTAGTACAGAACCTAACAGGATGTTGCGCATGCGTGACTGAACGAATCACTCCCTGAGACGACTCGTTCTTCCCGAGTCACTTTAAAGATTCGTTCAAAATGAATGAATCGTTCAAGAATGACCCATCACTAGCTATTATTTCGATGACATGAAATGGTTGTGCTCTGTGAGCTACTGGTGCTGCTGGTGATGGATATAAGCATAAGCTTAAACCAAATACCATACCATAATTTTTTCTCCACAAGGAGTCTAAAATGCTCTCGGATATTGAGTGAAATCCGTGCTGGAAAACTCCTTCAGTGGCTGCGGCGTCATGAAAAGTGTCAATATGTTTACATCCTGCCAAGATGGCATCTAGCATTTCTTGTCTCTGCTGTTTGTGAGCTCTTTTAATAGCTGTGGTCTACTAAAAGATTCACAGGCATCAGGACTAACATGAAGAGAACAAAGATGCAGGTCTTTAGAAAGTTTCATTCATCTACAGGTATCTTCCCATTCTTTTCTCCTCTTCTTATCACTAGGAAAACAATGAAGACTTACATCACTTCTCTTGTTACTCTTCGATTGAAAATTTCAACCAAAAGCCACACAATGTGGCATCGTATCTGTATTTTATTTTCCGAGTTGTGCTGTGGTAAAAATAGCAACAGATTGCTTCAGTAGTTCACAGAGTGAAAACAATTTCACATCATCAAAATAATGGTGCCCCCCATAGTCCAAAATATGTATAAAACAATGTGGATTTTTGAAATAACTTAAATCTTTTCTGGGCTTTTTACTACGTTTCAGTAAGAGACATTATTTACGTTATATTAAACAATACAAGTCTTAATACCCGGGGTTTCCTTTAATGCTTACTTTATTGAACTTGTATTTCATTATTTTATTTTTTTTAATTATTTGAAAAATACCATTAAAAATACCATTATAAAACGGATAGTTCCGGTCCTTGATTCTGATTGGTTGAGCCGAGGTCTAAGCTGTTGTATATTACTCTACAAACATACTCCTTTGTTTACTTCTGTGTGTTGCTTGGCAACCACTTTGTTGCAACCACAACTGTTTCTGAGGAACTACATTGTTCGGTGGAAGAATACTGTTTTTATTTATATCATTATATTTTATTTGCTCTGTTTGTGAAACATTACTACTTATATGGAATAACCGTTTTGTAAAAGCAATAAGCCCTGTGAAGCTGTAGTTTACAGTGAATGTATAACATCTAAGGGGTTTTAGTCACTCCGCTTTGCGTCGTGCCTAACAACGCCCTTTAGCTGTTATAAATTCACTGTAAATCATGGCTTCTTGGGGCTTATTGCTTTATTTTAAGTCCTGGTGCAAATGAATCACTGAGTCAGAGGTTTGAGTTGATTCATTGAAACTGATTCATTTGAACTGAAGTTAATCAAACTTACCAACCATTTTTTTTGCTATTGAAGTTAGCTAACAATGCCCCTTAGCTGTTATAAATTAACTGTAAACCACGGCTTCTTGGGGCTTATTGCTTTATTTTATAACTCTTTATACAATAGATAACATTTCAAAGCATCATTTCAGTATTAAACTGGAAAATGACAGAATCAATGAAGCAAATCCAAATTTCAGGTCAATAACTGTATAAAGTTTATTCATTAAAACAAGTTCAATTCAGCGATAAGCAGCTCTACTGAAGTCAGTAGTGTCGCTATTCACCTCGAGTCAGTTCAGTGATTCAGTTCAATTTAATAACAGTGACGATGTTGCAGAATTTATCCCAATCAAGACATCCCACGTTCACAGTATTGTTTGATTTTACATAACCAGGAAAACTGTACATTTATTGTGAATATTCAGTATACCGCACAGCTCTACATCCTTTCCCATATCAAAGCTCCCCTGCTCCTCTTTATTCTCTGTCCATGATTCTGCTCCATTCTTTTCCTCTTTTTGTGACTTAAATTTTGCTTCCCGCTCTCTTTTCTTCTTTCAACTGTAAAGCACTTAGCTCTTATAAAAGCCTTATGATTATGAGTCATAGAACTCAGTCTATATTCATGTATTCATGCTGTCACCGCCGGTTGGAAACAGAGAGAATTGGTTCATTTTGGCAAAGCATAACAGCGCTAATGGACACACAAGAATGTGTCACATCAAACAGACATGCTGAAGGAGAGAGATTAAGAGGAGGACGAGATAGCGAAGTGACGGCAGAATCGACGAGAAAAGGATATTTGACATTCAAATGTACTTAGAAAATGTTAGTCAGTCAGCTGTTCAAGAATAAACATATCTTGCGCAGTCCCAAAGGCGCCTTCACATATACACACACAGTTCAGCCATGCATGGCCTTGTGCAATGTCAGCAACCTCGCTGACACTCGCCGTTAGCACCGTTCGAATGCTAACCCATCCGTATCCAGAAACGAAACATCTTTCGTTCATTAACATAAGACTTATTACTATTTGTGATTTATTAGTCTGGTCAACCAGGTTCTAAATTCAGAATAGTGCTCTTTGTAGTTTTTGTAATTCTTTTTAGCACTGTACCTCATTCACAATTGCACTCTTACTGTCTGCAGAAAGTAAAATCGCATCAGCATGGATTTTTTGAATGCATTTGCGTCATTACATACAGTAATTTCCATAGTTTTTTTAGTGTAGACAGTGTGTGAAAATCATCAGCGGGTGCAATTCATTCTTCATGAATTCCTCCCTTTGTGTTATAAAATATTTAATATCCCTTGTAAGCCCTTAGAAAAATATAGCGGCAAACATTTGGCCAACAAATTTTTCTCAAGCTTGTATTTTCACATGCAAATCACCACATATTAATCACACGTTTGTTGCAAATAAAAGAGTTTTTGCTAATGGTGTCGATCCATCCTGAACTGCCTGTCTGTTATGATATGTTTATCGCCCCCTGGTGTTCATCAAACAGATTGACGATTGTGTTCACCCGTCGCTCAATCTGCATTTGTCACTTCTCCATGTGATAAATCACACTTCCCACCACACATAGCAGATTTTTTCCCTCTTGCGCTAGCTTTCCCTTTTTGCCCTCTTTTCCTTTCCATCTCTTTTTCGCTCTCCCCCTTTTTCTTTCTGTCTCATTTGACTGCTGCCTCTGAAACATGCAGCCTGTTTCCACGGCAGCAGATCATGTCACGTGTTTCGGTTTTACTAGGCCAACTCTACCCCTCACCCTGTGTGTGTGAGTACAGGAGAGAGTGTATCTGTGTTTTCTAAGGTGAACGTTTCTATACAGTTGCATCATATTGTTCTGAGATTTTGTGCATTTATTATTTATAATATCAATACTGATCGTTTAAAACACGTCTGTGAGTTATAGTCTTCTTTCACTCTAGCCCTGCTACGGTGTGATCTTCTATACACAAGTTAAAGACAGCGAAGCTGCACAGTTATTATATTTTTCCCTTTATGAAGGCTTTACACTGCATACATATGGATTAGTGCCCATAAAGAGGAGGAAGGCTTAGAGAGACTGTAACAGGGGCATTTTCTTTTCTAAGGAATTAAAGGAGACAGTGCCTATACAGAAAAATTAGGATGAAAAATAGTAATTAGTATATAAAACTTAAAAAAGTTTTAGATGGAGGAACTGTCTGGTTAGCCTTAGTGTCATACTAAAGCGTAGCATGAATTTGAACACTGTAAATTGGGAACATTTGAGAAAATTGTATTAAAGGAATAGTTCACCAGTGTTGCCAAGTCTGCAGTTTTTCCGTGGAATTGGGCTACTTTAACACTGTTGTTGGGGGGTTGTTTTTTCATGTCTGCGGGTTGAAGTGACCCCAGTATTGTAATATTTAGCCCCTGGGATGCTAATTCTACTGGGGGAACCCCACCAAAAAAAAAAAAGTCCCACCAGGAACATGATTTGGGATGCGTTTAGGATTCTTTTGGGCTAGTTTTATTGTGAAAACCTGGCAACCCTGTAGGTAAAAATTCAGTTATTAATTACTCACCCTTATGTCGTTCCAAACCTGTAAGACCTTTGTTCGTCTTTGGAACACAAATTAAGATATTTTACATGAAACCTGAGAGCTTTTTGACCCTGCATAAACAGCAACGCGACTACCACTTTCAAGGCCCAGAAAGGTAGTAAGGACATGGTTGAAATAGTCCACGTGATATCAGTGGTTTAACCTTATTATTATTTTTGTTTTCTTTGTGCACAAAAAAGTATTCTTGTAGCTTCATAATATTACAGTTAAACCACAGATGTAACATGGACTATTTTAACAATTTCTGGCCCTTGAATGTGGTAGTTGCACTGCTGTCTGTGCAGGGTCATGAAGTCTCAGATTTCAACAAAATATCTTAATTTGTGTCTGAAGATGAACAAAGGTCTTACGGGTTTGGAACAATATGAGGTTGAGTAATTAATGACAGAAGTTTAATTTTTGGGTGAACTATTTCTTTAAGCTGCTAAAAGAAAAGAAAGCAAACTCTTCTTTGGCATAAAAAAATTGATAATTTTGACCCATGCAATGTATTGTTGGCTATTGCTACAAATGTGTTAGCTATGACTGGTTTTGTGGTTCAGGGTCACACTCTAAAATGTTTGCTGATGTTACTTAAAAGAACAAATCTCCCCAAAACGGCTATCAAAAATGTAGATGAGTTTGTTTATTCAAGAACAGATTTAGAGAAATTTAACATTGCATCACTTGTTCACCAATGGATCCTATGGAGTAAATGGGTGCCATTAGAATGAGAGTCCAACAGCTGATAAAAACATCACAATAATCCACATGACTCCAATCCATCATTCTTGTGAAGTGAAAAGCCAACAAACAACTCCATCACTAAGGCATTTTAGACTTGAAAAAACAAAAGCAAATGCTCTTTCCTCAGGTCTGCGACACGCCACTGGACTGTGATAATGAATGGGTACAGAAAGCGTAAATAATGGTGGACTGTGAATGTGCACTTTCGAAATCTTCTTTAGGTTATTTGTTTATTTATTTATTTTCCAAATGTCAGACTTGTCTGTTATGTCAGAGAATCTCGTATCAGTAATCACCAGAGAATATCCTTGGCTGAAAGTGTTTATGTACCAAACGTCAGACGATACACTTTTACCCACTGGTTTGTCTCTTATGCACTTGACATTCAGTATTAGATTTTTACGACCTTATCAAATGATTTGTTAGCCAACAATTTCATCAGCCCTACCTTGTAGCCAAATAGAACTGAGGCGATGTGTTTTTCTCACTGATCAAAGTAATACAATGAAAACAGGGGTTGCGAGATGTCCCTGTGCGCAGTGGTTATGCAGTGATAAAGTAATAAAGAGCGGCCGAGTGTCAAGGAGATCTATGATACCTGGAGAAAGCCATATGTTAGCATTCCCATACATCTTAAAGGGAGTTGCTCGGCAGGTGCAAGAGCCCCTTGAAGTAACACCATAGTGGTTGTACTGTTTATGTGTAAGTAAATAGAAGCCTGAAATCAAGGACATCATTGGTGTTTGTGTATATGTGTGTTCTCAGTTGGGGAACCCAAGGAGACTTCACCACCACGCACCCTCTGCCGGCGGTCAAAGTGAAGCTCTTCACAGAGAGCACAGGGGTGTTGGCACTGGAGGACAAGGAGCTGGGCCGGGTAACTCTCCATCCTTCTTTTTTTCTTGTGGCTTTGGACATCTGCCGTTCTGTTTGGTTTTTTTGGAGTTTGAGGATTATTTGAGGTTATGGTGTTGTAGGAATGATGTCTTACTTTATAATTCTCCTTTTGCCTCATTCTCCTGCTGATTGATGCCTGTGGCTAAAAAAGACTCTCCAGTCGCCTGTAAATCCCTGTAAAGAAACAAGAAACAAGAAGGCTTTTAAGTCAAATCCCTGATCTGTTTCTAGAGTGAATATTTGTTTTTCTTTTAGAGGATATTTTCCCAAAGAACAAAACAGGCTTCCTTTTAATGAGTTGGAATTTGAATTGAATTGACCCACACCACTCTGGATGTTGATTTGCTGTAATACATAATTATTTTTGGCTAATTATGCTTTTTTAATAATTATGTTGTAATAAAGGCATCAAATCAGATCATTTTGCCATACAGAATCACAAATGTCCACATTTTTTCTGATAATTTTACTAGGTAAATACCATGTTAAAATTAGTAATAAAAAGAGTACAATACAGCTCAAAAGGTTGGAGTCAGTAGGATTTTTTTTTTAATAATACTGATAATCAGCAAGTATGCATTATATTGATCAAGTGTGACAGTGAATGCATTTATAATGTTGAAAAATATATTTTTTTTCATATAAATGATGTTCTTTTAAATATTTTATTCATAAACGAATCATGGTTTCCAAGAAAATATTAAGTAGCATAACTATTTTGAATAATTACAATTATAAGAATGTTTCAGCAGAATAGTAGAAACTGTCATTAGAATGATTTCTGATGAACCATGTGACACTGAAGACTGCAGTAACAGATACTGACCAAATATATGCAGTCCTGGTGATCATTATAGATTTATGTCAAAAACATTTAAAAAAATCTTACTGACCAAAAACCTTTGAACCTATTTAAACCCAAAGCAATGTAATTTCATTTTAAATGTGCATTTATAATCCAAATTCGAAATAATTAGAATTCAGAATTGGAATTTAAAAAACATTCTACATTCAAGGACTCAGATGTCGGATTGGCACAGGGTTTAAAAAACATGTCTGTGTCTCCATCAAGACTAGAGTATACAGAGTGTATAAGCCTTGAACTCTAGCTAAGATTACGCCAACCTATAGAGAGAATAAAAAAGCACAGGAGACAGTACGTGAGAAACTGGCTGTTCTCTGAGAAAGTGCCAAGAGAAGAGCTATACAGTCTAACTCTCAGTACACAGCCGCATGAGCCAAAATTAATTGAATGTTGAGAATTTCTCTGAAAACGCTGACTGGCAAAGTAATATGTCATTATCAGCTCACACCCAGACTCAGGGATATTTTTCCCACACCCACACAACCTGTTTATCCGTTTACTGAATGCTTCATGTGTGAAAATGTCTTAGAGTTTCTAGGGCAGACACAGGCTATAGGATTACATGTTAAAGGGATAGTTCACCCAAAAATGAAAATTCTGTCATCATGTCCTGAAAGAAGGTCATACGTATTTAAAACAACATTTGAGTGAGTGAATAGTTTCATTTCGGATGTGCTGTTCTTTTTAATGGTGATAGCTTTGTTTCTCACTCAGTGATTGCTCACTTTGGTCTAATAATCATGATTCTCTCATGCTGAATGATTAGGTGGTTCTTCACCCAACTCCAAACAGCCCAAAGCAGGCAGAGCTTCACAAGATGACTGTGACCAAAGCCTGCCCTGATCAAGATCTGAAGATCAAACTTGCCGTACGCATGGACAAACCTCAGAACATGAAAGCTTGTGGGTAAGGAATTTTACGGGTACAGGAGTACTGAAGATTGCATTCCAAAACTGTATCATGATTTAATAAAAAGAAATGATGCACATTGCTGTCTACTAACAGTGTATGATACTATGTATGACTGTAGTAAAACAGTAATGAAACCTATGGTTATTCCTTTAGGTATTTATGGGCTGTTGGCAAAAATGTTTGGAAACGCTGGAAGAAGCGCTTCTTTGTCTTGGTCCAGGTATATCTTTTAATATATTTAAATTGAGGGAGTGACAAATATGAATGCAACAAAGTTAGGTTTGGCTTCAATTTGAAGTTCCTTCTGTTCATCAGTGTCTTAATGAACCATGCACAATTTTAAGTAGTGCATATGACACAGATTTAACCCAGAGAACTTAATGGGCTGCATATGGCATATTAAGCATTTTAACACTACTTGTTTCACTTTCTCTTATAGGTAAGTCAGTATACCTTTGCCATGTGCAGCTATCGAGAGAAGAAGTCAGAACCACAGGAGCTGCTGCAGTTAGATGGCTATACTGTGGACTACACTGACCCACAGCCAGGTAATACTCACACATTGGCAATGTACTAGAGTTTCATAAAACTATTCTCACTTTCTGGTTGTTAGATGTTAGTGGAATATGTCCATAGTTAAAGGGATAGTTCACCCAAAAATGAAAATTCTGTCAATAATTACTCACCCTCATGTCTAAACCCATAAGACCTTTGTTCATCTTCAGAACACAAATTAAGATATTTTTGTTAAATCCAAGAGCTTTTTTTTCCCTGCGTAGACAACCACGTTCAAGGCCCACAAACGTAGTAAGGACATCATTAAAATAGTCCATGTGATCACAGTGGTTCAACCTTAATTTTATGAAGCTACGAGAATACTTTTTGTTCTTTGATGCACATACACAATATGTCACATGGACTATTTAAATGATGTCCTTACTACCTTTCTGGGCTTTGAACGTGTCAGTTGCATTGCTGACTATGCAGGGTGAGAAAACTCTTGGATTTCATCAAAAATATCTTAATTTGTCTTCTGAAGACGAACGAAAGTCAGGTTTGGAATGATATGAGGGTGAGTAATTTTCTTTTCTGGATGAACTATTCCTTTCATGTACTAAACTACATCTTTGTTTCTTTGGTTTGTAAAGCAGTGAGAATGCATTTTAATTATATCCACGAAGCGTACTTGAAGTTGACTGTGTGTACAGGTCTGGATGGAGGCCGGGCTTTCTTCAATGCAGTGAAGGAGGGTGACACTGTGATCTTTGCCAGTGATGATGAGCAGGACCGCATCCTATGGGTGCAGGCCATGTATCGAGCTACTGGCCAATCACACAAACCCGTCCCGCCCACCCAGGTCCAGAAACTGAATTCTAAGGGCGGAGCTGCAGCACAGATGGACGCCCCCATCTCTCAGTTCTGTAAGTAAACATACCAGTAAAGCATTTCATTACAATGTCAGTCAGGACAAAAATTTACTGAAGCTGAGATTGCGAGTAAATTAAATACATAGGAAGATTTGTTAAGCTCCATATTTTTAAAACAGCAATGGCCCTGTTATTTAAGTCCTAGCCCCCACAACCATTCACATACAGCGACACTGCTCCTGTGACGACACATCATTTCGGTCGCGAAGTACAGAATAAAAATGAATAAATGAATTCAGGTTGTTGTCAGGTTGAGTTAGTAACTCATAATGTCAAAGTAATGTCAACTTACACTCTCAGCATACTGCACAAGTAGAAGGAAAAGGTAAGATTGAGTGTAAAAATGTGTTTACTTAAATGTCCATGTCTTCAATACTGCCCTTACGTACTCCTGATTAGCTTTAGCATCTGCGTGTAAGATTTTTCAGCTGATAGCTAGTTTAAAACATTTAAATTGGTTAAGCAATACCAACTCTTTTCTATAAATGTATGGTTAACCCAAAAATTAACATTATTAAATCTTTTACTGACCCTTGTGTTGTTTCGAAATCATGTGACTTTCTTTCTTCTATGGAACATATACATTTTGGTCTATTTCTTACACAAGGCTTTTATATGTCTTGAGAAGACTTGGAAGCTTGATCCCTTTCCATTGTTCATTTGCATGCAATACAGTTTCCAAATTTTGTCCTTTTGTTTCCCGCAGAAGAAAGAAAGTTCTAAGGGTTTGGAATGACATGAGAATCAGTAAATAATGACAGAATTTTCATTTTTGGGTGAACTGGTTGTTTAAGACTTAAATAGCGCCGTTCGTTGAATTATGATTCTGCCACACGTTCTTACCAACCTGTTAAAGTTTTAAATAATAGTACTTTACACTTATATCAAGTCACTTTGAAGCATCTAAATAATAATAGATCCTGCTATTCAGAACGTTGTCTTTTGGTGTGCATCTACTTCAGCATCTGTCCATAGCAATGTCTTATATCACAAAATGTCTCTTAAGGAACTGCTACATAAGACGTTCAATTAAATATAGCTCACGTATACAAAATCTAAAGGTAGAGGTTCTGTGTTGTTTTTCCATTGATTTATTTGTCCTGTTTGTGAATGTTTCTTGTGGTCAGATGATTCCCTCACAAGTTCAGATGCCATTCAATTTTCTCACTATAAGACAGACCCTCTCCCTTCTGAAACATTATTACACTGTGTAAATGTTTCACCCTCCACCTTAACACACCCCAGGTGGTCTTGAATGGCACAGAGTAGTGGAATATAAAACATGAAATACACACACCCACGAGCAAACATCCCTTTGCTGCAGAAGGTTTTCGCAGATTCTTGAATACTATGAAGGTTCTGATAACAGCTTTTACTCTGATTGCTTACAAAGTGCATGTATCATAATAAAATAAAATGTTAATGTTAATATTTAAAGGGCAATGGAATCCCTGAGTATTTTTGTTTTGGTAACACTTTACAATAGGGTTCACTTTGGAAACATTAGTTTTCATGGTTATTGTTAATAAATAATTAATGATCATCCATAATACATTACTACTGTTAATTCATACAAGTGTGAAAATGTATTTGCATATGTAGAAATGAACATTAACCTTCAGATAAAGCTAAGTCAAAAGTGTATATACACCTTGCAGAATCTGTAAAATGTTAATTATTTTACCAACATAAGAGGGATTATACAAAATGCATGTTATTTTATATTTAGTACTGACCTGAATAAGATATTTAACATAAAAGACATTTACATATAGTCCACAGGAGAAAATAATTGTTGAATTTATAAAAAAGCCCCTGTTCAAAAATTTACATGCGCTTGATTCTTAATACTGTGTTGTTATCTGAATGATCCACAGCTGTGTTTTTTTGTTTAGTGATAGTTGTTCATGAGTCCCTTGTTTGTCTTAAACAGTTAAACTGCCCGCTCAGGTCCCACTAATTCTTTGGTTTTTCAGCATTTTTGTGTATTTGAACCCTTTCCAACAATGACTGTATGATTTTGAGATCCATCTTTTCACACTGAGGACAACTAAGGAACTCAACAGCAGTTTAAACACTCACTGATGCTCTGGAATGAAAAACAATGCATTAAGAGCTGAAAACTGATAAGAGAAAACTTTTTGAATTTGAAGATCAAGGTAAATTGAACTTATTTTGTCTTCTGGGAAACATGTAAGTATCTTCTGTAGCTTCTGAAGGGCAGTACTAAATTAAAAAAAATATGGTATTTAGGCAAAATAAGAAAAATGTACACATCTTCATTCTTTTCAAAAGTTTTCACCCCAGGCTTTTAATGCCTTGTTTTTCCTTCTGAAGCATCAGTGAGAGTTTGAACCTTCTTGTAGTAGTTACATATGAGTCCCTCAGTTGTCCTCAGACTGAAAAAATGGATCTCAATATCATACAGTCATTGTTGGAAAGGTTTCAAATACACAAAAATGCTGGAAAACCAAAGAATTTTTCTAAAGAACAGCAGGCCATTTAACTGTTCAGGACAAACAAGGGACTCATGAACATTTTTTATAAATTCAATTACTGTTTTTTCTAGTGGACTATATGTAAACATCTTTTATGTGAAATATCCTATTCAGGTCAGTACTAAATAAAAAATAACATGCATTTTGTATGCTCCGTCTTATTATGGTAAAATAACATTTTGCAGATTCTGCAAGGTGTATGTAAACTTTTGACTTCAACTGTATTATTTCAGATTAGCTATTTTAAAAATATAGAACTTTATTGCAAAGTGTTACCAATGTTTTTATACTTTTGAAAGCAGTGACATTCTGTGGCAGCCTGAATTATTTTTATGGCTTAACTTTCAATAGTTACTGGATTTATTCTTTAAGCAGTTTATTTGCTCACTTGTTTATTGGATGCAGAACCTTCATAGAATCAATTAGAAGCTGATACTGGCATCAAATACACATTTGACCAGCATTCAAATATATGTCTGAAGGTAAGTGTATTTGCCAGTACAGTGTTAGTAAATGTTCCAGTGATTTAGATTGTATAGAATCCTGTGAGAATCCTGTCAAAATCAGCTGCAGCAGAGCACAACGTAATACACCGAAATATAGTTTCTTTCTTTCTTTCTTTCTTTCTTTCTTTCTTTCTTTCTTTCACTACTCGATCTGACCACCCACCAGTTCTCAAACTGCACTATCATGTTGAATACAGGTCGTTGTATTTTACGTTGTGTTTTTCTTCGTTCATGCTTTGCTTGTACCCTTCTTTAGTCCTGCAGCTGTAGTGGAGTCAGGGTTTTCGTGTCTGCTTTTTCCTTCAGCCTTGTTGCTAGTCTTTATGTTATTCTGGTTTGTCCCTTCTTACCCTGCTGTCTTCTAGCTGGACTCAAGGGTAAGTGCTAACCTGTTAGCTAGCACCAGTCAGATAATCCTAAAACCATTATCTGACCAATGCAACGTGCTCTCTTTATCCTTTTTCTCTCGTTCTTTTTCTCCTCCTTTCAAATCTCACTCCTCATGCCTTAGACCAAAGTAGATTATTTTACTTTTCCGTTGGACTTTTTTGATGATGGTTACAACTACAAACTTTCATTATTCTTGCCAGTTTAGGTTGCATGGAAATTAGTGCGTTTGTACTTATCATTTAGCTAAGTTACTATGGTTTATGATTTATTTGCATAATTGCCTTCTCTACATAAACATCATTGGCATCACAAGACTCCTCAGAGTAAAGTAGAAGAGGGTTTGTTTTGTCCTATCGGTTATTGACCGAACAAACTATTGGGTGGCATTTAATTGTAAAACATTTACCTGAAAATATGATTGCTATTTTAGACTTTAATTTGCCACTTAATTGGCAGTACAGTAACTTGCAACAGTGAAGCACTGTTCGTTTTTGACTACTTGGACTTTACTCTTGAGGGTTCATTTGCCTTTCAACTAATTTCTTTATTTTTGAACTTGAGCTTCACAAGAGTTGGCAAATATGTAAGTGGAGTATTCTGAATGCCAATGTGAAGGAGCAGGCACTGCCGTCCCTCCTCACCGAGAAATACTCCTAATTATCTTTCGTCCGGTGGAAATGGGCCTCTTCGAAGTAGTCCCTAAACCCAATGTAGAACTTAGCAAAGATATAGCTCATTATTTGCACCTGTGTGTTTGCCCTTATACTGCTTGAGTAGGTGAGCATTTTGATGTCATGTTATCCATTCAGATGCTGATGGAAAGACAAGTTCATTTCTTCCTTTTTTGATTATTCTCCATTCTTTACAGAGAATGAATTAATTACTTTGTAGCCTCTGTTGGCTTCTTGCTAAAGCCGTGTATCTGCACTAGAACAGTAATGCTAGCCTGTTGGCACGCCACTGAAGTGGCTTGCTTGTCAGTGTGCTCAGCAACCCTTATGAACACACTGAAAATTTCTCCAGTATTGTCAACTTGCAAATGCTAAGAGAAAAATACGGAATGCTAATGGATAGGCAAGCGGAAAATGTTACTGCAGGTTTTTTTCCTTCCTCTTACCTTTCTTGCATGACGTTGGAAAGCACAGTGGAGTGTCTCACTGCGTTCCTGCATGTAAAAGACATCCATTTTCAATGAAATATCATATATAACCATTAAAAAATAAAATAATATTAATAAAATCTCCTAGCCTTTTTTGAATGCAGCACAACGGTTTGTGCATAAGCCGATTCTAAACAACTCTGTGGAATGTAGAAGTACGTTATTTTAATTAACGTGCAATTATGAAATATAAAAATGCAAATGAATAAGGCTAATAAATTCTTTAATCCCGTAGGTTTACCCTGTAATTAGGACGTCTTGTTTCTTCCCTACAGTTCCGTGGTTCATATAACTGTTTTTCACGTTTCTTTCTCATCCTGAGTTGCTTAGATATAGGGCTTCTTTGCCATTTATTCTGATGTTTATTTTTTTCAACCCATTCAGTTTGTCTGTTGTCTACCCTCTATCTAGATCATTTCCTCAGTGAGTTCTTCATTCCTACAATCCCGTGTCTTTTCCTGTGCCTCTGTTTTTTCTTTTTTTGTCTTCTCTTTTAGTTTAGTCTACGTCTTCTTTATAATTGTAGCAATGCTTTACTCAGCCAAAGGATAACATAAACTGATCCAAGTTCTAATTAAGCAGATCCGAATAGAATTTATTTGTTTTCTACTGGATTAAGCACTGTATTTTTAGCCATATGTCTTCACAAAAAAGGTGTGAGATCACTGTTGTTATCTAGACACACACCCTAATCATTGGTGTAACACGATGCACATTTTTCTTCACATTTTCTCTCATTAGAGCACGCTCATCACCGCACAGATTTAGATTCTATCATTCTGTTGCTAATAAAGTAATTCATCAAGGGGCCAGTTTTTTAGGAATAACTTTTCTTGTACTAATTTCTCCAACAAATATATGCACACAGGACTTAGACTATTTAGCAGATTTTGATTACATTTTGCATATGCGACCTTGGACAACAAAAAAACAGTCTTAAGTAGCAAAGGTATATTTGTAGCAGTGACTATAAATACATTGTATGGGTCAAAATTAATTCTTTTGTGCTAAAAATCATTAGGATATTAAGTAAAGATCATGTTCCATGAAGGTATTTTTTAATTTTCCTACCGCAAACATATCAAAACTTAATTTTTGATTATTAATATACATTACTAAGAACTTTAATATACATTACTAAGGACAACTTTAAAAGCAGTTTTCTCACTATTTTGATTTTTTTTGCACCCTTAGATTTCAGATATTCAAATAGTTGCCAAATATTATCCTATCCTAATAAACCATACATCAATGGAAAGCTTATTTATTTAGCTTTCAACCAATATATAGTTGTATGACTGGTTTTGTGGCCCAGGGTCACATATAATATTGAGCATATTAAAGAGCCCATGAAATTGTTTTGTGGCTTTTATGCCATTTCTATTGGCATCTACACTACTGTTCAAAAGTTTGGGGTCAGCAGGATTTTTAAAAATACTTTTGTCTAGGAATGACATATTAAATTGATCACAAGCGATAGTAGCTGCATTTTAATGTTACAGAGTCAAAAGTCAGCGTTACCATGACAGAAATTAATTACATTTAAAATATATTAATATTGAAAATTTAAATGGTTAGAATGTTGTCAATATTGCTGCTTTTACTGTATTTTTGATAAAATAAATGTAGTTTAAGAGACTTCTTTCAAAAACATTTTATTGACCCTAAACCTTTGAATGGTAGTTTATTATGAAAGCCCATATCTGCCACTGAATAAAAAAAAAGGTAATTGTGAGGTAATTCTGACTTTTTTTCTTGCAGTTGCAAGTTTACAGTTGTAACATCTCACAACTAAAAATGATGAATTTTTAAGTCAGAATAGTTGAATATGAACTCGAAGATAAAAACATGCAATTCTGACTTTTGTCACAATGCAAGTTTGTATCTTGCAATTACAACTTATTTTTCCCACAATTCTGACTTTTTTTTCAGAATTGTGAGATATAAACTTGCAATTTTAATCTGAAAGGTGAAAAAAGACTAATATGATCTCAAAATTGCAAGTTTATTTCTCACAATTCTGAGAAGAAAAAGTCTGAATTGTGAGATGCAAACTTGCAATTGCGAGAAAAAAAGTCAGATTTGAGAGATAAAAAGCCGTAACAAATGACAAATACTAGTAAATGTTGAAAAATATATATATTTTTTCCTTTTAGAGGAAAACATATAAAAAAATGATGCCATACTCCACATATTTCTTTTTAATCATATCTTTAGAATGAAAAAGAAAACATTGCTTGTCAAGCCATTTCATGGGGTCTTTCAGTATTATCTTAAAGATAACCTTTGAGTTTATTTAGAGATTTAGTCGTTGCAGTTGTATTATTAAATTACAGTAGAAAATAGCATGTTTGTTATTTAAGTCAATGGCTAACATATCGCCCCTGATTTCTTTTTTTGGCATTTGTATTTTTAGAAGCACACAATCCATCCTCTCTCTCGAAATGAGTGACATTAACCAATTGCGAATGGCAGAATCTATTGTATTCATGTGAAAGAAACAACATAAAAATTCATCATTTGGAATTGCGCCACTTCCTCAAAGCCATCGGTGGCTTTTACGTTAAAAAGCTTTTGATTGAGAGAACAGGAAGAGACCACGCCCAGATCAGCTCATGCATGCACGTCCCGACTGAATGTGAGCTGAGGGTTATCGCTCAGTTCCACATTTGCTAGGTCCGATTGAACTCTGCTTGACTTTTGCTGCAAGTTGACAATGTGAAAGCTCAACGTCCTTGATTTGCAATAGAATACTCATTCTAGGTGTTTAGTTTTTTTGTGGTGGGAGGAGAACAAATCATTCTCCTTGCTGTTTGCTAATTTCCTCTTCCTTGAACCTACCCCCTCTCCCTTCCTCTTCCATGAATGGCTGGAATAGATGCTGACAGGGCACAGAAGCACGGCATGGATGAGTTTATCTCAGCTAACCCATGTAGCTTTGATCATGCCTCGTTGTTCGAGATGGTGCAGAGGCTCACGTTGGACCACAGGCTAAATGACAACTTTGCATGTTTGGTAAGTGTTTTTTTCTGCTGAACTCAATGCAAAACAACTGTTTTCACAATTTACAAAGTGTCTACCCATTTGTTGGAATTGTAGGGATGGTTTAGCCCAGGTCAGGTGTTTGTTCTGGATGAGTATTGCGCTCGGAATGGGGTGAGAGGATGCCACAGACATCTGTGTTACCTTGGGGACCTACTGGAGAGGGCAGACACCGGGCACATGATTGACCCGACGCTGCTGCACTACAGCTTCGCGTTTTGTGCCTCCCATGTTCACGGCAACAGGTACAGGCCCACATACGGATGCACTGTATACTGTTAGATGTTGGCCGAGATACGGATCATTGAAGCAGGAACGAGGGTGGAAAACCAAGGGCTCTTTGCAAGTCATCAGCATATTTTTGCACCTTTGCTTTAGCATTTATTATATTTTTCCCTGTGAATGTTCTTTATAATTTTGCCAAATTTTGTTTGATTTGTTGTGTCTTTTGTTCTCAATCATTTTTCATTTCTTTTCCACTTTTCTAAACCTCAGCAGTATTCTTTCAGCCACTACATTTTCCATTCTCCTTTTTTTGTTATTTTACTTTCCAAATCTCATTGTGTTGCTCATTCATTACATGTTCCTGATAGTCAGAGGGGGTCTGAGTTACAGGGGGCTGGCTCAAAGTCAGGAGGGAAAAAGGAGTCAAAAAAAAAGAGGAAATGTAAAACACAGCTGGCCCCTGAAAGCACAAGGTAAGAGGGCTTGTCAAGGACATATTCATATCAACAGCATCATGTACACTGTACAGTAGCAGCAAATGTCTCACACAGAGTGAAAAAAGCTCAGCTTGTCTACTACAGTATTCTTTTGACCAAAATTTAAAAAAAAATTGACTCATTCTCGTTCTAAACTCAAATGACATAGCATTTTTTAAATATCCACCCTTTTCACCTCATGATGCTTTGCACGAATTATGGGAGTAACTTTCGTTAAACTGTAATCAGGCAATCAAAGCATTTTTAAAAACTGCATACAATGAAGTGATATTATTCTACTACCCTTCAACCAATGAACATTAAAGGATTAGCTCACTTCCAGAATAAACATTTTCTGATAATTTACTCACCCCCATGTCATCCAAGATGTTCATGTCATTCTTTCTTCAAGATTTTGAGAAAAACATTTCAGGATTTTTCTTCATATAGTGGACAGTGGGTATCAAATTGCAGTTTAAATGCAGCTTCAAAGGGCTCTAACGATCCCAGCCGAGGAATAAGGGTCTTATCTAGCGAAACGATTGGTCATTTTCTTTTAAAATAATTACAATTTATGTACTTTTTAATCACAAATTCTCATCTTAGCTCTGCATCCACGACTTCATGCATTACATAATCAAGTTGGAAAGGTCAGGCATGATGTGGGTCAACATACTTTACAAAAAAAGTCGGAGGAGAAAATGAGATGGAGTTTTTGGCCCTACCCTGCCTTTTTGAATCTGAGTACACAGACGAAAAACTAACCATGCGTGACCTTTCCAATGTGATCATGTAATGCGTGAAGTCGAACATGTGCATCGCAGAGCTAGTGCAAGATGAGCATTTGTGGGTAAAAAGTATATAATTTTTTTTTTTTTTTTTTAGAAAATGACCTATTGTTTCACTAGATAAGACCCTTATTCCTCATTTGGGATTGTGTGGAGCCCTTTGCATTAAAACAGCAATTTGGACCTTCAACCCATTGAACGCCATTGAAGTCCACCATATGTTTTCCTCAAAAACCTTAATTTCTTTTTGACTAAAGAAAGAAAGACACTGTAAGTGAACTAACCATTTAAAAGTGAATTCAAAACTATAAAAGCATTAACAAATTACTTGAGACACTCCAAAAGCTAGATAATTTCAATGCCAGTATTACAGACAGATAGCAATATACACTGCCCTCCAAAAGTTTGGAAACGCCCTAGAAAAGTGGGGTTTTGGACAATATTGGCAGTCCTTTTTAATTTGTGATAATTTTGCACTGATAAGGGACGACACAAACTACGAAAACATATTTTATTACATAAACAGTTTATACATAGAAAAATCTTAAATTTTGGATTATCAAAATATCCACCATTAGCAGCTATTACAGCTCTGCATAATCTGGGCCTAAATTCATTGTATTCTAAACTTAATTGACAATCAGTTGTTGAAGCTATTAAGGTGTGCTTACCCAAAAATCTTTTAAAAACCTGGGCCAAGTTTAAACCAGTAACCAGGCATCACCGCTGGCAAAAGGGCATGTCTGACTTTGACATGTATATATTGCCATTATTATGTAATCAAAATGAAAATTATTATTGCTGGTCTTCAATGAAAATGTCAAGTTACTTTAATGTATTTGCACCAAAAAATGATAAGGATTTATGCTGATATCGTCCAAAATCACACTTTGCCAGGGGTGTTTCCAGACTTTTGGAGGGCAGTGTATGTCTCAAAAATAAAAAAATGTTTATTAACTGGAACATGTAACTGATAAAATTTCAAAGTCATTTCCATCATCTAGACAGATAACAAATATTGTATTTACCTGGTTTAGAAACTTTCCAGTTAACACTGCTAATAGGAATTAGAAGTGAAAAGGGGAGACAATTACATTTACATTTTAAAGCATCTGTGTGGAAAAAACCTGAAAAGAGATGTGAGGATTTTTTGTGAATTCCAGTGAATTATTCATAGGATGTATTGTAAATTAAATTGGGAGAGCAAAACCACAAATGTGCAGTATGTGTTATATTTTATCATACTGTTAGAGTGGAATAGAAAGGAAAAATTAAAATAATCAGGAAGAAAAGAATGCAGTGGACTGAAGAGAGCTCTTGCCATAGATATTCTTGTTATACAATGTCACATTAAAGTAACAAGCATTACGTTACTTTCCTAAAGTGTAAAAATAGAACTTGAAGAAAAATTAACCAACCAGTCTTAGTCTTGAAATGGAACTTTCCAAACAGAAAGCTCCTCCCATAATTGAAAATGCAGTAGGCTTGTTATGAGAAAGGTGGATAAACACCACCAACAACAAAAGAACTGTAAATCTTATACATTTTAAGATTTAGTCCTTTAAAGCCTGCATGATATTGCTTAATGTGATAATATCCTGTGAGAAAATACCTAGGCTCACTTTTAAATTCATTAAATTCAAGCCTATATGCACAAGCCTTGTACAGCATGTTTAGGTTAGGTTTCTCTTCCCACAGACTTGTTGAAAGTATATTTATTATTGTGCTGCAGCTGAGTGTGTATTAAACATATTTTAATGCAATATGATTCCCAACTGGAGTATTGTAACATCGATAGCTGTAAATAAAAAAAAAAAATGGGTTGGAAACAATGTCCCCCAAGAGTATCACAACAGGGTCCCATCTGCTGGGTACAAATACATTTATAGCCAGTGTATTAGATTTAAGAAAGCCAGACATTGCTTCTGGTTAGATGTTCTTTCTGCACTCAGTGTGCCAGGCCTGTATTTTTTATTGTTACAAGTGTGATATACTGCATACTGAAATGTTAATGTAGTTTGATTAGCTTTCACTGAAAATATACAGTGCTTTAAAAAGCAATTATGTAGTATTATATTTAGTTGTTGTAATAATAAATACACCAGTCCAAGACTTTCTTTTGACCTGAATCACTTTCACCTTGCCTCAAAATTGATCTTTCAAGTCAATTTGCAAATAATGGCATGTTTTGCTTGTAAAACAGGCCTGATGGTCTTGGAACGGTAACGGTGGAGGAAAAAGAACGCTTTGAGGAAATCAAAGAGCGATTACGTGTCCTTCTGGAGAATCAGATCACAAATTTTAGGTGAGTATGTAGATGAAAGATCTTTATTGAACATTTCACAAGATGTTATATAGCAGGAAGATGTACTTCAGTGGTTCTCCTGATATTATATTGTGCATCGAGTGGCAATCCAGCACCTTATTAAAATTTTTCGTCTAAAATGTCCTTTAAAATCATGCATTAAAATTATATTACTACAGACTGCACAGACCCAACAACGTGCAAATTATTAGGCCGAGTAGGGAAATTGACAGTTTTTGTAAATGCATAAACAACACCAGAGGTGATTTATCAGCTTAATGCATGGAACAAATGCTGAGCCAAATATTGTTTTAGGCTAAATATGAGAAGTGCACAGCCATTATGTGCATAAACATATCAATGTGATTTCACCAAACGAGCTCAAATTATAGCCTGTGCAAATCAAACAAGACACTTGAATGTGGTTTCATTTTGCTCAGTGCGTCTTTTAACTTATATGGTTTTGTTTGTGATTTTGACTTGGAGAAAATACTGAAGATTTCGAGTTTACTGACGTCAACCATAAAAGATATGGAAAATATTTTGTCTTTTCTTTAAAAGGGTTGCTTTGTGTTTTATTCCTTTTATTCCATCCATTTTTGGGTTTTGACCCACCAGTTGAGAACCACTAATGTACTCCTTTCTGATGTTTTCTGAACATTACATGCAAAAATGTAATTGTATAGGATTTTCTACAACCACGATGTAATTTTTGTTGTTGTAGGTATTGCTTTCCATTCGGTCGCCCTGAGGGAGCATTGAAAGCCACTCTGTCTTTGCTGGAGAGGGTAATGACAACATTGCTTATATTGATTCAGAGTAGCAGCAATAGAAGGAAAAGAGAAGCAATTGATGGTATTTTGTTCAGCGCCTCCTGTCCCTGTTTGCTTGTTTTGCCATGCATCATTATTTCACCAAAAAAAAGTTTAAAAATGTATGACTCATTCATACTAGGACAACAAAAATTTATGTCACTAGATAATTTGGATTTGTGCTTTTTCACAGGTGCTTATGAAGGACATTGTGACCCCAGTCCCGCAGGAGGAAGTCAAGGCTGTCATTCGTAAATGCTTAGAGCAAGCAGCTCAAATTAACTACCAGCGCATCACTGACTACGCCAGAGTGGAAGGTGACTAGCATTGCCCTCTTATTTCACAGCATTATGATTTTAAACCACTTAACCGTGCTATGATTTGAACCAGAAAAGAACTTTTGTACTTTTTAACTTTTTTTACACTGCTTCCATTCATTTATATCAATTTAATGCATAAACTGTGGTTTATATTTGAATAATGTGCTTTGAGTAAATAATCTGTTCTTCTGCTTTCAGTTTGTAAAAGGAAAAGAAATTTAGGTTTGGGTAATTAAGGTTTTTTTTTAATTGTAGAAGTATTGGTGGTTTGCAGGTAATGTTGTCTTTTTTTGTTGTTTATTTATTTATTTATTTATTTATTTTTTACAAATTATTTAAATGTTTATCCTGATTTTATTTTATTTTATTTTCAGTATACCAGACTACATTCTTGAATTGCACAGCATCTGTCTTGTTTGAAATTATATACTTGTTTATTCTAAGGCAATTGCTGCTTTTGTTTCCCTCTTTCTTTTCAAGAAAACTTTAAATGTCTTGTCCATTCTCCTTTTGTGGACTTGTGTGTAAAAATGCATTTAAATCCACACAAAGAAGAGCTTCTTACCATTTCCTATCTGCTGCGGTAACATAAAATTGGACATTTTTTCAGATGCTCTCCACACATTCTCTTTTTTTCTATTATTATGGCTCAGATCAGGATGATAAATGACATCAAGGGTAGAGAAATGGTTACGGAGGAGGAAAAGGAACAAGGAAAATGAGTCAGTGAACAGAGAGGGATGCAGGAATGGGGACGGATCTTGCGGTGAAATAAATTAAGTATGTGGGAAGGAGCTGTTGCAGGGAGGAAGAGCCTATTAGAGGAGAAAACAGGTTGTGGGATAGAGGAGTGAGATGAAGAGGGAAGCATCCATGAAACAATGCCAGGTTGGGCAACAAGCGTGAAAGAGGATTACTAAGAAGCAAAAGATGGGCAATAAGAAGAGGTGTCTGTTTGAAGAGGTGTAGAAGGCTTTGTGGGCTGGTTTTGTGGAGGATGTTTGTGTTTAGATGTTTGAAGATCGTTTTCTCTGAATGAATACTTTCTGTTTCATCAAATCATTGGTTCTGTTTCTTATTTGGAGCAAGGTGACAAACCAATGATGCAAGTGATACAAATGGCTGACATGCTTTTAGAACACAGTATTATTGCCTTTCTAATGGGCCTTGGCTGATATTGACACAGTATCCTTAAAGGAAAAGCTCGCCCAAATATGATTATGTCATCAGTTATGTCATTTGAAATGCATATCGTTTTCTTTTCTTCACTGGACACAATGGAGATATTTCGCTGACTAAGCAGTTTTCATACAACAAAAAAAATATGACAAAACACAATGGAAGTAGCATAAAATCAGTCAGTCTATGGAAGAAAGAAAATTATGTTTTTCAAATGACAAAAGTTTCATTTTTGGGTGAACAATACACTATCGTTCAACAGTTTGGGGTCGGTAGGATTTAAAAAAAAATTTAAGCCTCTTACCAAGGCTGCATTTATTTGATTAAATTAGTAAAAAGAGTAATATTGTGAAATATTATTACAATTTAAAATATTTTAATATAATCTAAAATGTCATTTAATCCTGTAATGGCAGATCTGAATTTTCAGCAGCCATTACTTCAGTCTTTAGTGTCATTCTGTCTTCAGTCGAAAACAAATTCAGATTTTTGAGGAAAACATTCCAAACATTTTTTTCCATGTAGTGGACTTCAATGGCAACCAATAGGTTGGAGGTCCAAAAAATGCAGTTTCAATGCAGCTTGAAGGACTCTACATGATCCCAGCCAAAGAATAAGTGTCTTGTCTGGCAAAACGATTGGTCGTTTTCTAAAAAAAATTAAATTTGTATACTTTTTAACCACAAATGCTCATCTTGCACTAGCTCTGCGCATCCACGACTTCATGCATTACGTAATCACGTTGGAAAGGTAAGGTCAGGCATGGTTAGTTCTTCATCTGTGTACTCCGGTTCAAAAGGGTTTCCAACTTTCCTCCGACATAGTTGTTTTATATTTTTTTTGTAAAGGCCGTTTGACTTTTATACACTGGGTCGGTACTTGGGCCTTCAACACGCTAATATCCGTTGAACTCCACTATATGGAGAAAAATCCTGGAATGTTTTCCTCAAAAACCTTAATTTCTTTTTGACTGAAGAAGAACAACATGAACATCTTGGATGGCATAGAGTGAGTAAATTATCAGGAAATTTACATTTTTGTCAGTATAATCCTTTAATATTATTATTGTTGAAAACAGTTGTGGTTTTTATTAGGGCTGTCAGTTTAATGTGTTAATTTAATTAGTTATGAAAAATAACGCGATTAAAGTATTTGAACACAGTTAATGTGTTTGCCCTGCCACCAGACGTATGTCATCTTACAGTCCATACAGTTGACTGTTGACAAATATGATGCAGGGCAACAACTCCACAAATGCAGTTATGCAGTAAGATATTGGTGCAAAAAATGCCCCTGTATGTGTTTTGTCTCATATTTATATATATTACATATCACACGGGCAGCAAAAGCAATATGACACGAGTGCTGATTTTGTCTCGATCTATCACAGGTTTAAGGGTGATTTTATATAACAGTTCAGTAAATAAGAAGTTGATATTGTATTATATTTAAACACAATATTATGTGTTTTTGCTCAGTTTTGCAGAGAACTTATTACCTTTGAAGCCATAGCAGAATTGTTGCGCATCTCTGAGCAACACAGCGGTGTTTAGTTTCTGAATGAATCCACGTTTTGAACAAATCGTGTGAATCAATGAGTCAAAGGCTCATTCATAAAGAGAGCCATCTACTTCATTCCTGAATAAATCAGCCTTTGAATGAATGAATACATGGATGACTCAAAAACATTTATCGCCACCTGCTGGCAGATTTAGTTTCTTATTTAGAGGATCATTTCATTAAAATAATAATAATAACAATAAAGGTAAATGTAAATTCGGTCATCATTTACTCACTCTCATGTCATTTCAAACCTTTGTGGAACATGAAAGAAGGTATTTTGAAGACTGTTGGTAACAAAGCTGTCTTGGTTACCAATGACTTTCATTTTATGAACAAATACTGAGATGTTTCTCAAATTATCTTCTTTTTTGTTCAAGAGTTTAGGCCGTTGCAGCCTAAATGTTATGTGTAATATATTTTATGTTGAATCAAATAAAATATTTCTTTCTAAAGCTACAATTTGTAATGTCTACTTGATACTTTCTCATTTAACACATAAATAGCTTTAAATAATCTTTTGTGGGCATTTTCACAGTCACATTTATTTGTGATTAATTAGATCGAAACATCATTTAATTAATTAGATTACAAAATTTAATTGACTGACAACTCACATCCTTGCTAAACAAAAACAATTAATATCTTAACTGGTCCCAAACTTTTGAATGGTAGTGCACCTTTAAAAATTTTCCACTTCCACTTTGTTCCTCATTTTTACTGTCTCTAAGTGAAAATGTAAGGGTGATTGTGGTTTAAGGGTTTTAACCATCAAATCATGTTGTATTATCCAACCTTTTCCCAAAACTGATTTCTTGATGAGAACTTCCCTTAACACAAGACATCCCTTCACCATATTCAACCCTTGACCCCCTTTCCTCTGACCCCAAACTCTTGCATGCCGGAATCCTCTTTTTCTTTAGGAAAAAAGAGGGAAATGTATGATCATCCTGTCTACTCCTTGGCTACACAAGTGATGGATTTAACCATCCGTGAGTAACAACTCCTCACCCCTCATTCTTTACCTCTCTTTCATCAGCTCGATCCTCCATGTCACATCTCTTTCGGACCTTTTCTGTTTTGCCATTTTCATACAGATGACTGACACTGAGTAGAGAACGATACGCAATGTTCCGATTCCGATTCCTTTGGCAGAGATGTTCCATCTGTTTGTAATACGACATGACTGATGCATCGTTCAGCTTCCTCTTGTCCGTTTTTGGTTGAAGCTCATGTTTGTGACTTGAATGCATTTTTACTTTGCTCGCTGTTTTACTTTGTCTGAGTGTATATCGTTGCTGTGGTGTGGTAGGTGGTTTCACTGGGGGGTTCCAGACACATCAACAGGTGACTGAGCTACCGGAAAAGCAGGAGTTAGCACACGTGTACGAGCTATGACTTACATGTTCCAACATCACAAGTTTGTCTTGTTCGTGATTACTACAACGATGGCTATCGTCTCTCTGTTCAGTATGTCGTTCAGTTGCTACTTTGCTATGTGTTTTTGTTCTTGTCGTTCCAGGTAAATATCTACATGTGTGTTTGTTTGCCATTGTTTTTTTTTTATTATTATTCTATATTAAATACACAATAATTCTCTGGAGAGCAACCAAGAGTGAAATCACCAGGGATGCGGCACCGACTTTGGGCTAAAACATGCCACCTTGAGGAATAATTCTTCTTCCTCCCCCAATTCTCCCTTCTCTTTCTCCCTTATTTCTCCCTCTCTTTATGTTGCTCTGACTCTCTTTTTCTTTCTCTCTCTCTCTCTCAAGTTGAGAAAACTCTAAAGGATCAGAAGGATCCAGGTGAAGCTATGTTTGACGTCATCCCCTGTCCCCTTCAACACATCCTGGCACATGCACATAACACTATTGCAGGGAAAATTTCTTTAGTCTGAAAGTCCTGTACACGCTTTGACACAAGGATCTCCCTTGTGCGATTCTTTTTTGTGAAGATAGTATTCTTCTATAAATATATGCACAAAATAAGGGTAAAATCTGGTATATTACGACTTTAGAACTTGATCTTAGCACTTAACAGTCTGCCTGATGGTGTTACATTATGCAGACTTACAAGAAGTAATACTATCTTTAACAAATATTTCAGTGGCAGTCTTTTCAGTGTGTTAAAATGTGAGGGTAGAATGATTGCAAATCTTTCTTGCTGAAGTTCTGGGAATAAGTTTGTCACTAAATCTTGACATAAATACATTTTCAAAAAAAAAAATAAGTAGTTCTCAACTGGTTTTGATGCAAACTTGTGTCACAACCCACCAGTTGAGAGCAACTTTAAATCTTTAAATCAGAGATATTTTGCTTTTACATTTCCAGTCATGGTTTTGGAAACCTGACATGACCAGAACATTTTATACACATTGAAAATAGATAAAGTATGAAATTTGGATAATGATAATCATAGATTATCATTAGATCCATTGTCATTACTTTATCATGTTGTGTTGATGACATCATGGCCTTAGGAAGAGTTAGAATGAGTTTCTATCAGATATTAATGTTTCACCGTGTAGTAAATTTCAGTACAGTGCCCCACAACCCCATTAATAACCCATGAATTTAACAGACCGATAAACCAATGGCATAAAAGTGAACATTTCACACTGTAGACACCAAGATTAAAGAGTCAGACTAAATGATAAATAAGTAATGTCCTTCATGACTGAAGTAGCATTTTAGTCAATAAATTAAAGATTTTCTTTTCTCCTTTAGTGGAGACCTCAGCCTTGCTGAGTTGGTCGGTATTTTGTTTTATTTCTTTAGCTGTTTTTTTTTGTTTTCTGTCTTACTCATTTCATCTTGTTTAGACTAAAGTTGGTTATATGTTAAACCAGAAACACTATTGTGTGTCCTGATGTCCCCATTTCATCAAAGTGTTGCATATGTCTGACAATCTGGTCTGCTTTTTCCCATGTGTTGGCCTTAAATTCTAGACAGCATTGAGAAGTCCTACCAATTATTAGTAATTTACCTAGATACATAAAACTACAGTATTAGTATAAATGTATTTACAATGGGGTCCAGAAGTTTGTGTCCACACATTCAAACAATTGAAAAGTGATGTAAATATGGCATAGTCAAGATTCTGCATTTCTTCTGCAAGAAGTTTTTGTGTACTTGTATTATGAGGTTTTACACAAAGTAGTGGAGTTCATGCAGCTCAAGAGCTGCTGTGAAAAGCGACAAACCAAAATACTGCAAAATTGTATTTTTTAGGGGTGGAACGTTTCAACTTACTCACGGTTCAGTTTGTATCACGGTTTTAGAGTCACGGCATCTGTATGGTTTGGTATGTGCTATGTTTAGGGAAAAATTCTACTGTCTCATAAAATAGAAAATATGAATAATCTAACTACAAACAACAGCACAAATAAATACAATAGAGTAAAGATACAAATAAAATAGTGATTTTTCAGTTTTTTTTTTAGGTAGGTCTAACATTAGTTTTCAGGTACAGAAATTGAATAAAGTAATCAAATGTAAAATAGCATTGCCTTTTTTACCATATAAATTAAAGATTAATCGTTATTTAAGTTACAAAAGCTATTCAATCAAGAGCAGTGAGTGATTTCCTTGTTGTTGCTGATCCAGTGCACTGATACAGTATGTTTAGCCGGCTATGTCTGCTGTAGGATAATACCAAGACAGGTATTTTAACATCATTTTTGTGTGAATTTATCCATCAGTGTTGCCAAGTCCACGGTTTTTCCTGCAGAATTGGGCTGCTTTTACACTGTTGCCACAGGACGTTTTTGATGTTCGTGGGTTGAAGCGACCCCAATAACGTCATATTTAGCCACTGAAATGCGAGTTTACTAGAGGAACACCGACAAAAAAAAAACAAAAACAAAAAAAAATGTGTATTTGATCCCCGGAGTGCGATTTTTAACTTGGACCCTCCTCGAAATGTGTTTGGGTTAGTCTTGTGTAGCAGTTGGGCATGTTTTGTTGTGAAAACCTGACAACACTGTTGTCCATTCAAACCGTAGACTAAAAAATATGGACGTAGTGTCCGTGATGTCTCCCGTAGGTTTCTGAAGAGCATTTTTGAAGCTCTTAGTGGGCAGGAGTCGGCCGTCGCCATCTTGGATTCGCATCACTGCACGTCACTCCTGGATAATAGAAAATGGGCAAAGAGGCAAGACGTCGGTGGAGCTGGTTGCTGAAACCACGCCTGCCTAGTGCGACGGTGGTGACAGCAGCGGCAATCAACCTGTCACTCAAGTGGCCACGCCCTATATATAATATAATATAATTTAAACTGAGTTATAAAAAAAATTCACCCCCTTACAGTTGACATGAAGGGCAAAATTAGCTATATAGACCAAAACCATTTTTTGTACCAGGCTGTAAACATATATTTTTTTTTCTGCTGTAAAGTTGGGCATTTTAACATGGGGAGTCTATGGGAATGACTCCTTTTTGCAGCCAGTCTCTAGCGGCCAGTCGATGAATTGCAGTTTTAGTCACTTCCGTGTTGGCTTCAAGAGGGAGACCGAGAGGTTGCCACTTGATTCAAACACAATACCTCAGAGAAAGCTAAATATTTGTGCGTCTTCTAAGACGCGGGATTTGCACGCTTCGGATGAGCGTACACACAAAATTTCTCGCGTCCCCTAGCTCTTAAATATTTTAACTGGCAAAGCTTAAATGAGTTTAGTTTAAACACAGATATCAACGCGTGCTGTTTAGGTCTCACCTGTGCAAGCGCGCTATCAGGAATAAATGACTGCTCATATTCCAGTATACGGCATTCGCACTGAACAGTGCGTGAAGTTGTCCACGTTTTTTCCATCGCTGTTGTTGTACTGTACTGGGAAGCCAGAATGCGCATCCATCAGCAGAAACATAAATTAGCCGAAGCCTGTTTGTTTTACGTGTTTTTATTTATAACAAACCATATTACAGATGCGTTTTAAATTGAACCGCAGTACTAGTGCGTTCCGAACCGTGTGTGGAGAACCGCACGAGAACTGTTCCACCCCTAGTGTTTTTTATGTACTTAAGCTATATGCTGATAATGTAGTTTGTAATGACAAAATACATATTTATTAGAAACAAAGCATCGCTCTTTGGATCGTTTGTGGTCTCAGATTTTTGAACCCCAATTTAGTTTTTTTTAATTTGCCTCAGAGATTACAAAAAACTATTTATGACAGCATTCTAGTGTCTCTGACATCAGTTAGGCATCTTTTCTTGAAGTGTTATGAGTGTCATCAACAGTGTTGTCATTTCTGCATGCTCAGTTAGTTATTTATGACCTTAGCTTCTTCAGACTGCATTGTAGTGCTCATGACATCAGAGATTCATAGAAAAATTATATTAATCAACCGTCCATAATATTAACCGTCCCTCTTCTCCCCACCATTCTGCTCCAGAGAATGTAGCTAACCTAGCTACGCCTGCTAAAAAACTGGAGCATGTCATCCGCCTGGCAGAGTTAGTCATTGAGGTTCTACATCAGAACCAGGACCATCACGCCGAGGTGAGTCTGGACTCTTTCTCTCTCTTTCCCTCTAAGTTCACTCTCTTTTTTCTTTAGTACATTATAGGGCTGATTTTAACAGCCAGTGGCTCCTCTCTAATAATAAAAAGGCAGCTCTAATGCAATTTGTATTAGAGAAAATTAGTGAAACAGCAAGAGTTCACTCTCCCGTGAGATCCAGGTCTCTAAACCACTTTCCCTGGATCTATACTCTAAAGAAAGCCTCGGAATACAGATCGTTTCTGTGCTCTGAATGTTAGATTCCTTTGGAATGCCTATAGCTAAATAGAACTGAAGTTGCATTGAGTGAATAGAGAGCCAAGTACGCGTTTCAGCTGTAATTATGATAATTGGCATGTTTCAGCATTTACTATTCCAGGAACAAATGCATAATTGGCTTTATTCCGAGATGCAATTTAAAGTATTAGGTAATCCATGGTCTTCCTGAGATTTATAGATTTACTGTATCTTTCTGAATATGCTTAACAGGCTGCGGTCACAAGTACAGGAGACCAGTCGGTACAGTATCACGTTTCTTTTTTTCTTAAGTTGTCATCACATAGTGTACCTTTTCCCTCAAGCATGTCGAATCACGCAGTTAAGGGCTTTTCTGTTATGTCTGGGTGGAATGGGGCAAGTTGATGCTTAAAGAACATAATGAAATTGAGATATAGTGTTGGTCTCTTGGATTTCTGGGAAATTCTTAAATATCTCCCCCCTCACACACTGATGCACAAATGAGCAATATATTTTAGACATTATGGTAGAACCATCTGTTTCAACCAAACGTAATAGCGACTTTGTCTTCCAATTGAATGAAATCTCGCAATTGTGACTCTATATCCAACGTTTTGGGGAAATTTGTTTCTAATCAACATTAACACTTTGCACATACATCACTCTCTACATGTTCATGTTTTTCCTCACCATTCACTCCATGGTGATGTTGCAGGGAAAAGAGGTATGTGGTCCAAATGAATGCAGTGAAAAAGCCCCTTACTGGCTTGTGCATGAGCTATGAAGGGTTCCCTTCCCCTGTTATGTCCCGTTCCTCACAACGTGAGGAAATGTTTTGCTGCGTCCGACATGGGTTCGTCTTAATTCCTCAGCATTGTGCCTGTCAAGTCTCCCTTCAAACTTGTAAGGCTTGCGTCCCCGACTGGCAAGGTCAATGCTCAATGATTCCTTTGCTTCCAGGGGGAATGTTTACATTTACCCACCCGCCACGCTAGTTGTGTCACCCTAACTTTTCCCAATTAATCGTGTTCCCTTCTGCTAGTGCACTTGGACTTCACAATCCTTCGAAATGACCAAACCAATGTCATAACATAGCCCTTTTCCCAAGACTGCTCTTGCTGATTTTAAGTATGGTTTTTGTATTCAGTCTAGAAGGTGTTAGAGTTAACACCTACCCAGCGCTCTCAGATTAGCAAGAAGGGCCTTGGGGAAGGATTCATGGGTTGCTTGGATTTGGTGTCTCTTATCGCTCTCTACCCCACTTTTTTACATGTCTGTCTGGTTAAGCTCAGCCATATGCGTTGCCCTGCTACACTAGCAATTGCTATATTTGTTGGTCCCAACGTTATGACCAATGTAGCTTTTCAGGGGTTAAATATGAAGCTTGCAGGTAAGTTCTATGGTAAGTTTGGTTTTAGAGCTTGCTATCCCTTTGTAGCAGAGCGAATTTGGGGGAAAGCTGTGTTGAAGCTAGAGGGGTTAAAAAAAGGACGGAGCATGCAACCGTAGGGAAGGATTACGCCTCTTAAAAAGGCTGATCAGTTCCCTGAATGGGTTTATCACTGGTCGGTTGTTTTAATTATAAGAAAAGTGTTTTATGCCAAGACTGCAAGCAAGCCTGATTGATCTAAGAAACTCCTGTTCAATACCCCGCTACAGGCCCAAAATTTATGGTCACTTTAAGAGATTAAAGAAGAAATAGTCCATCAAACCATATGCATTGCCAAGTAAAGAAGTCTGCCGCTTGCTTGCAGTCTTTGGCGTATCAGGGACGGCAGTGTTGCATGATCGCAAGACACATCCCCATCCCGAGGGTAGGGATGCAGTGATGTGAACGATTAAACTACATCTTCCATTTGGAGGGCAAAAGCATGCAGGGATTTCTACCTCACTTGCATGAGAACTGCACCTCCTCTGGCATCTTGACTCCACTGGGAATTAACCTGATTTAGGAAAAATGACCTTGAATATGCAAACATTTGCAACACAAGATTTAAGGTGTATTGTCATTTTTTTGCATTTGAATGAAGGCCCTCTTGTTAAAGGAGTTTTAGTTTTTCTCTTATTTGGATTAACAGGTTTTCTTTAGAGGGCTTCAGAATTTTTAGATATGCAACCTTTTATAGAAGATTTATAAATTTCTTCTTATGGTATATATAGTAGAACTTTCTGTGTTGCAAATTTATATATTGTTTAATGTAAGTTTTAAACTCCATAATGATAAAATGATCATCTTAACCCTTGTAAACTGGTTACTTGAAAGCCTTATCTATTTAATTAACCTAATAACCTCAATCACTGAAGCAAAATATGAACCACTCAGACCGAAACTCTTACTTCTCTTCATTTGAACTCTTACTGTTCAAATAAAGAGCAATTATTTTAAAAGCAGACTTACTAAGTGAATATGTGAAATACCATATGGCAGACACTTAACCAGTTTACAATCTTTCTCTTGCTTGAGATTACCTAATGCACTTGTGATTTTCTGACTCTCTAATTCTTGTTTCATTCTTTCTTCCTTCACTGGACTATCAAGGCCTTTGCATGGTGGTCAGATCTGATGGTGGAGCACGCTGAGAACTTCCTGTCGCTCTATGGAGTTGATATGGATGCTGCTCTTGAGATCCAGTCTCCTGAGAGCTGGGACAGTTTCCCGCTCTTTCAGCTTCTAAACGATTTCCTCCGTACCGACTGTAAGCATATTTGGTTAACAGTTCTAAAAGTACTGTCATTTCTCTAAGGCTACGTTTACACTGGTGCGTTTTCGTTTGAAAACAGCATTTTAAAATGAAAACAATCCTCGTCTACACAACACAGTGATCTCTGTCTACACAACACAACCGAAAATGCATATCACATGACCATTTAGGTTACATACGTCATCAAGGATGTCTTATTTAAGAGAAGTAACCGTAATAAAATTCACTGTTATACCTTGGGATGTAAAAATACTGTCATTTCTTTTTTTACTTTGCAATTTAACGGTTGTTTTTCTTAAATAAGCCTCCGAAATGAGACGCAACAAATGAGCATGATGTTATTGTTTACGTGGTTGTCAAAGTTTTCAAACTAAAACGGGGTCTGCAGCGTTTTCAAAAGTCTCCGTTTTCGAGGGTTGAATATGCCGGAGTAGTGTAAACGTAGCCTATGAGTACCAACACGTATTATCATTCTGTTTAAAATGTATGTTACTCTAATTGTCATAACTGACTATTTTATTCTGTTTTTACAGATCACCTGTGTAACGGAAAGTTTCACAAGCATCTGCAGGACCTGTACGCCCCTCTTGTGGTGCGATATGTGGATCTTATGGAGTCCTCCATCGCTCAGTCCATTCACAGGGGATTTGAGCGGGAGTCATGGGAGCCTGTAAAGTAAGACACCACTTCCTCAACAATGCGTGCGGTGACCGGGAGCCAGGGTCTTTCAGGACAAAAACATCACAAATAACTAAAAAAATAATGTATATATGTGAGATAGCAGGAACAGGCATATCTCCATCCTTTGATGGATATTGTTCTCTGCAAAGCTGTATAGCTAAGTAAATGAAACTGTTTAGCATCCAGTTTGATTTCTCAGGTAAAGTCTGAAACAAGTTTGTTTACACCATTGGGGGGAAAAAACATTTTTTTTTAAATTAGAAGAATTAGAGTGACTTACATGAGAAAGCTGCCAAACATCAGAGGAAGTTCACCAAGTCCACAATCTATAAGCATAGACTTCAGTCAACGTCTTGCAGGTTTCCATCTTTTTTTTTATGAACTAACCCTCATATTGTGCGCTTTGAACAGAATGCTTTTTATGTCCTAATCAATTGTTCTGTCATGCTTGATTTTGGTTTGCATGTTGATTTTAATGATTTCATACCAGTTCCCAGCGAACAGATAACAATATTTAGATATTTAGAAAAGATACTGCCTACCCAAATATTCCCAGCTTAACAGAATACTCTTCTGTCAATTAAGCTTATGCCCCTTGAGAAATACATGTCAGTATGGATTCCCTCATTTGTTTGTTGTCTGTTTGTACGTCTGAAACCCCACCACCAAATCTTTCGAGCTGCTGTTTGTTCTTGCTGTGGAGAAATTCTGCTTTTACTTCCATTTTATATAAGTGTGCTGTTGTCGATATTATTGACCACAAGTTTCTTTTTACTCAGGTCTTCTGTTTAAATGTGCTGTATATTCCCTCCCTACATTTAATGACCAGTTTTTATGTGTCTGCTCTTTATGTGTGAAGATGGTCTTCTCCATTTCTCAGTTTCTCTTTTTTGTACTGTATGTCTTACATTGCTTATTTGCAGCATTCCACACTGCCACTGTTATGGATTTTTTTGTTTCTTTTTTTGTCTGTTTCTGCAGGAGTTTAACAAGTAATCTGCCCAATGTGAATCTACCAAATGTGAACCTCCAAATTCCCAAAGTACCAAATCTTCCCGTGCCAGTAGCAGGACTATCTGTTAACCTTCCACAAATGCCTAGCTTTTCCACTCCGTCCTGGATGGCTGCTATATATGACTCTGAGTGTGTATTCAATGCATTTACCTGAGATCTGATGCATTCTAAAGTCTTCTTGGCATGAAAATGTTTGGGGTTAGTTAACTTACCGTTAAGTATTATTGAGCTGCAAGATGTTTGCTAAACTTGTCGATAGTTAAAACACATTTAAACAATGGCTAAAGCAGACTTTCTGTGTTCTTGGTATTGAATATAGAATAACTACAGGGCAAGATGACTTGCCTCTAGAATCATTCTCATGTCAAGTAGCCTGCAAAGGGTTCCAGACAGGCTCATGTGATTTGTTATTTGAAATGAGAACTGAAAAGCTCTCCATTTTCCTCAATGTGCATGCCATTGAGGTTAGACTGAGGTGGTGAGATCTGGATTGCAACCCAAACCTACAGCCAAGCCAATGCTTTGCATGTAAAAACAGCCTTGAAGTTAACACACACTGAACAGTAATGATGGACTAACACTACTTTTTTAAAAACAAAAACAAATTTTGTTTCAATTTGAATGTTATCTTCTCATCTTTTTCAAGTTCATTTTCGAATTTACCTCTATCCTAAGCAATGTCATTGTAATCAATATTTAGTTACTATTTTTATATTCCTTTAGCAAGTGCTTTCTAAAAGTGCCTGCATGAATTATGCTGGGACTCTAAGGTTTGTTGATTCTTTATTAAAAAGAACTTGTAGAATTATCAGAATGCCAATGGTAAGAAGAATGATTCTGGAGGATAGCTGAGGGAAACATCAAGGGACACTGGGTTTGTTTTGTGTGGAAGGTACCAGTGGGTGTGGGTTGGTGCAACTCCCTGCCTGGTCGTAGCTCTGTCATTGCGTTGGTAGCTGATGCTCTGAAGTACTTCATTACTTCAGTGTAGCTGGCATCCAAGGCAGTAGAAACTAACACCCAAGAGTTCAAACATCAGAGTGGGTTTCTTTTTCAACACATACACATTAGAACAACATTTGCAGTAGAAGATCACTTTATACCCATTTCAATAAGGAATTTCAAGCACAGATCCACTTGATCTTGAACCTAACCAGTTTCAAGATTGCAGCAGTCCCCATAAGACATGATTCACTCTTATGTTTTAACTCTTTAACCCTGGCCCTTATGACACATCTTTCTACTCAGGATGGCAGCGTCCTCAGAGTCGACTGCATGGTGTGTTTTGATCTCGGGAGCTCCTTTAATTTCTGTGGGCATGGGTGGTGAGAGAGAGCTTGATCTTTCCTCCATTTTTTCATTGGACCTTGTTTTTTACAACTTTAATATTTTGGTTTAAACATACATTTAACCCATCATGTCATTCCAAGTCTGACTTACTTTCTTCTGTGGAACAGAACTTTTTTTTCTTAACTTCTCCTGATATTTTTTTGTCTATACAATGAAAGTCAATGTTTTGGACCCCATTGACTTTCATTCTAAGGACAAAAGCATTCCTCAAAATATGTTTTTGTGTGTGTGTTCCAAAGAAGAAAGAAAGTCAGGTTTGGAGAGACATGAGGGTGAGTAAATGATACAGAATTTGCATTGCATACAGAGTCATCTTTAACATTAAACACTAACTTGTAAGGAAGTATTAATTTTACTACTAGGTAACAGATATCAGTAAAGGGGTAGTTCACCCAAAAATAAAAATTCTGTTATTAATTACTAACCCTCATGTCGTTCCAAACTCGTAAGACCTTTGTTCATCTTCGGTACACAAATTAAGATATTATTGATGAAATAGGAGAGCGTGCATAGACAGCAATGCAACTACATTCAAGGCCCAGAAAAGTAGTAAGGACATTGTTAAAAAAGTCCATCGTTAAAACATCATGGTTGACCATATGAACTATTTTAACGATGCTCTTACTACCTTTCTGGGCCTTGAACATGGTAGTTCTGTTGCTGTCTATGCAGGGTCAGATCTTGGATTTCATAAAATTATCTTAATTTGTGTTAGGGTGAATAATTAATGACAGAATTTTCATTTTTGGGTGGATTATCTCTTTAAGAGCATCTGTTAGTTTGCAACTGTATCTGTGCAAGCCTTCTCTTACCATGACATTCCCAGATCCCTCTCCTTTAGAGCAAATTGACAGAGCAAAGTATGCATGAATTCAGGTCAGTCCTAAGGTTTAATAACCACGCAAAAATGCGAGGTTATTGATGTGTTTTGTAAACACGTGTCTTTTATTTTGCCATGCACTGATTGTGCGTTGACATTCCCTTTAAATTCAAGCATTCCAGTTCTGAGGGTCACTTTTTGGGAGCGCCAGTTGGTGTATGGTTAAAATAAAGCAATCCTAAAATCATAGATAGAGCTCTGCATCTTCCTTAATTCCTGAATATTTTGGACTTTTGACCTCTAATATTTTACTGTACCTGGCAGTAATGGCTCGGGAACGTCAGAAGATCTGTTCTGGAAGTTGGATGCCCTACAGACCTTCATCAGGGACCTACACTGGCCAGAAGAAGAGTTTGCCAAACACTTGGATAATCGTATGAAGCTCATGTCAAGTGACATGATTGAGACGAGCGTTAAACGGTAAAATAGTATCTCTAAGTAACTAAACAGATTCAAAACGATTGATGGTGTACATGAAGATTTAAAAGTATGTTTTTTAAGTATGAATGAAATTTCATGCAAGATGACTCATTTATTTCACACCTTTTGCTGGTCAACAGCACCAGGGCAGCATTCGAATCTAAGCTGGCCAAAAGCAGCCGTTCCACAGATTTCCGCGTCCCACTGTCCTTATGCACCATGTTCAATGTGATGGTGGACGCCAAGGACCAGTCTGCTAAACTGTGTGCCATGGAAATGGGCCAGGAGGTAATTGGCAGAACTTCTGATTGTTGTGATAGACAAAAACTTGATCTATACTGCTTCTTTCACATCATCCTCAGGAGTCTCAGAAATTTCATAGATTTTCTGGGATTTAATAATATTATGCAATTGTTTATGAGAATACTTTCACGGAAATATATAGCGTCTCCATTAATTACAGTTTCATGTTTGGTCAAACACATTAATTTGTTATTTTCCAACGATGCATGTTTTAATGTGTAAACCAGTGTATTTTAATGGCATACAACCATGAATTTGGTTGTACAGGCATCTTTATGTTTCTATTTCTGTATGGATTTATCTTTGGTTTAAACAGCTACGGCAAAGTTCTCTGTCATTATATATCCATTGCATAAGTTTGTCTAAATCTGTCTTTACCTTTTAGAAACAGTACCACTCTCAAATTGATGATCTTATTGAAGAGAGTGTAAAAGACATGATTTCCCTTTTGGTGGCAAAGGTACGTTTTGAGAAAATGCTTTAAGGAAGAACTCTGTTGGTATAACTCTTGTTGGTTGTTTGGTCATTGAGTTATTGGTTTTGTGCCACCTGAACAGTTTGTGGCCATTCTGGAGAGCGTACTTGCCAAGATCTCCAGGTATGATGAGGGAACTCTCTTCTCCTCCTTCCTCTCCTTCACGGTAAGAATTATCTCTCTACTATTCTAGTATGAAACCATGATGAATATTTTAAAGGTACACATGCCATTTTTGTTTATGAATTTGTATATTTCAATATGAGTGTGGTACTGAGCTTTAAAGAGATAGTTCACCCAAAAATGAAAATTAACCCATGATTTACTTACCCTCAAGCCATCCTAGGTGTATATGACTTTGTTATTTCAGATGAATACAATCAGAGTTCTAATTAAAAATGTCCTGGCTCTTCCAAGCCTTATAAATGGCAGTAAATACGGGGTCGAGAGTTTGAAGCCCTAAAAAAGTGCCCCATTCACTGGCATTATAAAGTTTAGAAGAACCAGGACATTTTTTAATATAATTACAGGTTCAAGCGCTTAGCTCTGAAACCCTATTGTAATTGTTAGAATGGTCACGGATCAGCGACCTCCACGTAAAACTGATTGTGCAAATCAAACCGTAAGTTGTACAGACTTGAAACTTGGAGCGATGGTATTTCTCACACCACTTACAACGTGACCAAGGCTCGCCCCAATGGAGGCGCTACAGCGATCAAAAGTATGAAACTGCGCATAACTGCTAAACCATCAGTCGCAGGCTCAAGTGTCTTATGTCGTTGGAATCGTTGGCTTATGCCAGACAAAGTGCATGGCAAAGTGCATCAGATTCGATCATGAAATTTTTAGGTATTTCGCATTTTTTGAAAAACCTACTTTTGCGAACTAGTCCTACGTTTTTCAATTGGAACTATACCAGTGCAGAAAGATTTTCTGGAGAGTGAATATCAATAATTATCAAAAATAGGACATTTGTGTATCTCAAAAAAACATTGGCCGATGAAGTTTGAGCACCTGTCAGACAAGGTTAACGGAGGTTGATCGGAATAAAAATTGGTGGCCCCGTTCGACCCATGGCCCCAAAGGTCTGAAAGAAATTTGAAAGAAATCAGCAATATCACAGTTTTTGGCACATGCACACAATATTCATATCATACAATAAAACTCCTCATTCCAGACAACTTTGCCTGTAGAACCATTGCTGTCAATGAAATTGTTTGTTAAATGATTAAGATGTCAAAAACCTACTTTTGCGAACTAGTCCTAGGTTTTTTGCTTAATCTGGGAAAAAACACCTCAGTACAATTTTCTAGACTCTCTAGGTCAATGATTATTTAAAATTATTTAAAATTTAAATTTACCCTTTAGGAGGCTATACAGGGTTGTTTAGAAAAGGGACCTGTCCGAATGTACCCAAAATCCTATAAAGTCTTTAGGAAAACTCAAAACTTCACAAAGCCTGGTGAGCACATGCAACAGGTCATTCTAAACAAGCATGCAAAGTTTTAAGGTGATCGGACCACAGCTGGCACTATAACAGTCATATTTCTTTGACAAATTACCTCTTTCTTTCAATCACTGAAAGGTGGTCACAGACTTGCTAAACAATGTCTTTTTCCATATTTGATTAAATGCTTTAAAGCGCGTGAACCCCAGTAATCGCTGCTTGCAGCTATATTTCTGATTGTATTTGTCAGAAAGAACAAAGTGATATACACCTAGGATGGCTTGAGGGTGAGTAAATCATGGGGTAATTTTCATTTTTGGGTGAACTATCTCATTAATGTACACTAAAGAGAAGCACTGAGGTCAAACTTTTGTTTTTATTTCAGGTGAAAGCAGCATCAAAATATGT
Organism: Labeo catla; assembly: GCA_012976165.1. Classification (NCBI taxonomy): domain Eukaryota; kingdom Metazoa; phylum Chordata; class Actinopteri; order Cypriniformes; family Cyprinidae; genus Labeo; species Labeo catla. The sequence continues at coordinate 2,849,391 of VONZ01000019.1, read as the reverse complement.
GGATGTCCCTGTGAGTATTGAAAATTCAACATACATTCCATAATATTTCTTCTTTATTCACATGCATTCCATATAAAACTAACTCTGGTTTCCCCCTTTCCACAGAAACCAGGGATGGATGTTGCGGATGGCTATGTGACCTTTGTCCGTCACTCTCAGGACATTCTGAGAGATAAGGTCAATGAGGAGGTGTATATAGAGAGATTATTTGATGTAAGTAAGATGCCGTAACCTCCGTACCTAACAAAGGAGGGCCCATCCAAAATGTGGCAAAACAATGGGGCATACGAGGGATAAGTCACATTTTGAGTGCCGAAACCTGGAGACCTGACATCCAGACACATAAGGCCAATCATAACCTGAAGCTTTCAGTTAGCTCCCTAATGTCTCATTGCTGTGACTTCCTGTTCCAGCTCTCTGTGCTCTGGTGTTTCATTAGCCACGATGCATTGGACCTTTGTGCTCTGGTGTTGTGTTAGCTAACGTTCGTTGGACTTTATGCTCACAGCGGTTTCTTGTTTTAAGAGGCAAAGTGTCACCAAGTGGATTATTTATAAGACAGTGCTCTCAAAAGGGTTGATTTTACTTTGACCCGAAAAGTGTGATGTAACACACTTTTTTTTTCAATCAAGTACTATCAAATCAGCACAGAGTAATGAGAGGACAGATACTATTACTAAAAAAATATTTAATCTAAAAAATTTAAATAATTATGCAGTCCAACTCAAACTGTAATAAGGGATTTTCCCAAAAGCAATATTTATATATATATTACAAAATTATTTGCAATTCAAAAACCAATACCTCATTGATTTTCATTAAATTACATTTTATATATTAGTATTAGGGCTGTCAAATGATTAATCACATGCAAGATAAAAGTCTATTTAAATAAAATATCTGTGTGTACTGTTTATATTAATTATATATATATATATATATAAATACACACACATATTTTATGTAAAGACAAACTTTTATTTTGCATGCGATTAATCGCGATTAATCTTTTGACAGCCCTGATTGGTGTAATATTAATACTGACATGCAGTTGATTTGAATGAATGTAATTACTTTAATTACTGACATAGGATATAAGAGAGCACTGTTCGATTTAGGAAAATAATCCTTTGTGATTTTGTGAACATGTGTCTTCGTTACACAATGGCATACATGTGTGTTTATATATTTTAATAAGAAATGTAACAGATGTGTGGACAGTGCTTGTTTTGGATACAAATGTATGTGTGCGCGTGTGAGGGTTTGTCAGCGTTTTTATTATTATTATTTAATTTTCTGTATTTTGTTTTATGAGTGCGTGTGTGGATAGTCAGTTGTGCGTTATACCATACTGTAATGAGTTCAGAATATTGTGGAAAAAAGTGTGTGTGTGTTTGAGTGTCCGTTTGACTGTTAGGAAGTCTATTACATAACTTTTTGCAGCTTTACTTGCTTGTGTTTGGAACATTTGTGACACACACATCTTATGCATGGTCTGCCTTATTTTATTTTATTTAAAATTCAGTGCTTGTTATGCGCATTATGTTTTTTCTTCACACTGCGTTTGTAATAATACATTTAACGTCCAACCTCAAAGACCCACAATGAATCTGGCATGATTCCTCTTATTTTTGGTCTATAGTTTCAGTCTGTCCCTTTTAAAATGTCTTCTCAAGAATTCTGTCCAAACTAATCACCCTCAGTGGAAAGCTCAGAGGCATGAAATCAAAAGCAATTATTAAAAAAGTAAAATTTAGGATGGCGGCTGCCATATAGTGACTGTTCATTGGCAAATAGCAGCTAGAAACACGCATGTTTCTGATTGAAGTGATTCACTGTTTGCTTTAACTGAATTCTTGCTTGGACAGTTGCGTCAAACAGAGTGAAACTGTGGAAATTTTTAAGCTTTAGTGTGGTCTTATGAGGTTGGTTGTCTAAAGGCATATTCAGCTGAGAGCTGTTTGTCAAAAACAATTAACGTGATCGATTAGTTGCTAATTCAGCTATTAAAGTTACATTTAGGATTAGATTTTTGAACAAACCACTAACTGAAGGTATTACCATCTTATTGCATAACTCACTGTCTTATTGAGGAAAGTTATTAAAATGCATAAAATAGGCAAAAAAAATCCAATATCTATAAACCAGAACATGAATGGGATCTGCAGCTCTCCAGTTTTCTAAGCTGAGTATCTCTCTTCCAGCATCGTATACTGTCTGAACGTTGACCCGTGGTGATTTTGTTGTATTATGCAATTTGTGTTAGAGATTTCAGTTGCATGCAACTACATTTTTGTATGTCTGTTATATCATTTTCATTACATTCTCCCTCTCTAAACACTTTGTACTCACGTTATCCTAACCCAAAGACAGCATCCCGACTCATTCTGCATTTCTTCTAGGACAAAGTGGAACTTATCTCTAAATGTCCTGCTGTTTGATCACATTCTGTCGAGTGGCATGAGTTCTAATCAAATAATCTTCCTGTGTACATCTTCTAGCATGACCCACCTCCTAAAAATCCCACCTCATGCACACACACACACACACACACACACACACACACAACTCTCTGTACACTCGCCTGCACTCTCTGCATGCACTGCACGCTCCGACCGGTCACCTCTTTGAAGTGGACAGGCGAAAAGAGAAATCGCCGAGATGACCCTAATACAAGATAATCTGATTTAACTCACATGATCACATATCATTTGTGTAATATACATATAAATGGATTGGCTAAATGCTATTTGTACCTCTTGAGAACTGATAATAGCCCACTTCAAAACTTTTCAGATTGATCCGTTCACATAGGATACAGCACTTCCTCTTCTAAACGATAGCTTACATCATTCATTAAACCACACATGTGCTGTTCTCTTTGAACTACAAGCATTCAGGTTCTGAATTTGCATGAATATGAGATTTTCAATGTAGATATGGTTTAAGATAACAGTACAACACCCCTTTGCCTGCCGTATTCTCACTTTTTTATGAGTTCTGAGAATTCTGATTGCGATTGCACTAATTTTGTTTGCATCTTGGGTTCCTTAGAGTGTGCTTTTGGGTTCAGTGGTGGTTTTTAAACCTTCAAGTTCACAGTCATTCATGCACAAGTGCTGTTTTATAACATTCAGCATGATTAATGGTGAAAGCTGGGGGAGCAATTTTCCTTGTATGGTTTTTAAAAGCTAAAGACTTGATTAGAATAAGGCTTTGTTCAAGCTTATTTCAGATAACCAGATTTGTATAAAGTCGTTTTAACCTTAGGTTACAGGCTAAGCTGTAAATGTAGGACAGATTAAGCATTTGTTCTATTAATTATGCAATTTCCTAATGCATGGTTTGTTTTTTCAGATGGTCATACTTCTGGCTCTTGAATTAATTTTTGTCTGACTAACCTTGCTTTTAAGTGAGGGTATGATTGTGTAAATGTTGGTATCAGTTGTGTATGTGTTTATGAATGTGTGCGTGTAAGTTTGTTTTGTGGGTTTACTTGCGTGGCTGTTACCATATGTCTTTATGTATGTCTACACATGCTGGTCTCTTGCATGCGTTTGTTTGTCTGTCTGTGTTTTGCTGGAGAATGCTGTGTTTTTGTGCTTTGCAGCAATGGTATACAGCCACTATGAATCTGCTGGCGACCTGGCTGACTGACCGCATGGACCAACAGCTTCATGTCTATCAACTCAAAATCCTCATCAGGATTGTAAAGGTATTTCTTTTAGAACTTACATGGAAGTAGGGCTGTCACTAATGATTATTTTGGTAATACAGTAATTGGTCGATTATTCTGGCGATTAATCGAGTAATTGGATAATTATGTATTTTTTTGTAGTAATAAAAATAGACCAAACCAAACAATAGCCTTTAAAATGACTTAAAGTACATATATAATAGCAATGAGGCAATAATAATTAGTTCAAACAAAGTATCACAAGCAAGTAATCATATGGTCTTATAAACAATAGAGCTAATGTATGTTACGCATTATAATAAATGACTGTAGACGATGCCAGCGGTCTGAGGGTTGTTTTTATACTTTACTGCTCTGTCTAATCCTTGTTTAATATTCACTAAACAACATTTAATTCAAATTATGACAGAAATGTAACAGCTAATCTAATTTCTTGAATATGCGGTCATCAAAACATGTAAACTCAGAGGGAGGGTTTGAGCTTTTATTTTGAAATTGCGAACAGTTAGCATATTGAGAAAGATATTGGTGTGTTCTCATGTGTTCGCATAGGTTTATACATGATTTACCTTATAAATCTGATGAAATGGTGCATGTTGCGTTTCCAGGTGAACGTTATAATAAACCCAGAATCACAACATATGCAGAGATGGATTTTGAAATGCCCACACATGTAAATGATAACAGTTTGTGTGGAGCAGCATGTAAATAATTAAAGTGCATATGTTTATTTAATTGAATCGTAGCATTTGTGAATTCACAATAGCATTATGCGTAATTTTTAAATGGGTTTAATATATCGTACAGCCTTGGAAACTTCCGGTATTTTGCCGGTTACTCGACACGGACAAAATGCAATTAAGGATTCTTTCAAATCGAGTGCTTGAATTGAATTGAGTTGAGTAATTGTGACAGCCCTAAATGGAAGTGTTTATGCTGTGAAACTGGACTGGTATGATTCTAGTCAAGGTATAGCTACACTCTTGTGTATTTCAGTGTATGAATTGGGCCTTGCCTATATGCACAAAATTGGTACCATATTGTTTTTTTTTTTTATATTTATCAGTATTGGTCTGTTGGATGTTTGCTGTGTTATGTTAGATATTAAAATATGCATGCTCATTTCTTTTATTCTTACATGTCGATTACCTTGACTGTGATCTAACACTTGCTTAAAGTTAAACTTAATAATAGTAATAACTTAATAACACTCCAAATATCAACATGATTTTAAATGAAATTACACTGGTTGCCAAAAGTTTGGAAAAATTCCAATTTTGTTTGTTTGACTCTTTATGTCTCTTTTAAAATAACTAAAATAACTTTTTCTTTTTGTATGTATTTTGACATGTAATTTATTCACGTGATAGCAAAGCACTAAGTACACTTAGATTAAAAAAAGTTGGTTTAAGTATGATTAAAAAATAGAAATCAATACTTTTATTCATAAAGCATAAATGCGTTAAATTGAGCAAAAGTCTACAAAAAAAATCAATTTCAAATAAATGCTGTTCAGTGAACTTTATATTCATCAAAGAATCCTAAAATAAATCTATCATGGTTTCCACAAAAATATTAAGCAGTAAAAACTGTTTGCAACATTAATAATCACAAGAACCATTATGAATGAATAACTGAGCACCAAATCAGCATATTAGAACAATTTTGAAGGATTATGTAACACTAAAGACTGGAGTAATGGCGTCAGCTTTGTTACACAAGAATGAATTACATTTAAAAATATATTCAAATAGAATACAGTTATTTGAAATGTCAGAATACTGCTGTTTTTACATAATCAGATAAATGCAGCCTTGGTTTGCATAAGAGACATCTTTAGAAAAACATTTAAAAATCGTAAATATTTTAAACTTTCGGCTGCCAGTGTAATTAATTTGGACTAAGTAGTATTGAGTTTTAATATCAGCTATTCGTCAGTATTATACAGAATTTTTATAGCTTGAATTCCTAGTCTTGCTTTTCTTTCTGCCCTTGTTTGACATACGGGTATTTAGCTTTATGTCTGACTGTATGTATAACGCCTGCTGATTATCTCCCATTTTTGTAGAAGAAATACCGAGATTTTAGGCTGCAAGGCGTTCTTGACTCTACACTGAACAGCAAGGCGTACGATACGGTACGGAACCGGCTGACCCTGGAGGAGGCCACTGCCTCCGTCAGAGAGGGGGGCATGCAGGGCATCTCGATGAAGGACAGCGATGAGGAAGACGAGGAGGACGATTAGAGCATCGAGCCATCCGGTGCCAGCCACCACCCTGAACCCGACCCGTCTATCCAAGCCTACCCTACCCCAACACTTTAAACTTAGCCTGATAACGTAAGATGCATGTAACAACTCTGATTACCCAGTTAGCCACTCTAGGATCTCCCCCCATCAGCTCGAATTGCCCACAAAGAAGCTAAAAAACAATAAAAATCAAAGAATTGTACTAAAGAGTAAAAGAACGTTGCGAAGACCATGATTGGCAATTTTAGCTGTGTCATAACATAAAGAACAACGAACTAGCACCAATTTTTCAACTCATTTATTTGAGGAATTTGTTTCTATGTGTTCCTAAGCAATATGGAGTACCATTTGTTTGATAATGTCGAGTGAGATTATTAGGTGTGTCCCTGTCCAATGCGATAACATATATGGCGCTTCTTTGACGTACTCTTACATACATTAATGGTACATTGTTGTGAAGATGAGTGTATGGACCCTTTTCTTTGTCTTGTCTGTTTTTAAAGTGGATGCCAACTGCTTCGAAACTAAAAACGAACCTCTGTATTTCAGTTCAAAACTGTTAACTGTAAATGTCTTCTGTGTCTGCACATTTCCATTGTACTTTTTCCTTATTTGTGTCGAGGCTCTGTGGCCCAATGTTGCAAATATCCAACTAGGCATTGTCTCACAGGCATCTTAAAATGAAAATGAATTGGTATTCTAGAAATGCAATATCGTCATACCTCCATTTTGATATCTCATTGGAGACGTCTTTTAATTAGATGTCAGAAATGACAACAAAAACGGCTATATTTTTGGTTCGGTTTCACTCTTACAGAGGATCTCTCTCTATATATCTCTCTTTTTTAAGTTTGTATGTCCAATTAAAGTCATTCTCTTTATGTTAGTAGATCTGTTGAAACTGCTATGTGCCATTTTTGGGGTCTCACTATTGTTTTTGTATATATGAAGCTGTACATTGCATTCTGAGCCATTGCTGCATGCCTGTGGGATCCACCTTCTCCAAAAGCTTTTTTGTTTTTCTGTGTCAATTAGCTGGTGGATTCATTCTTGCGTTTGCCTTATCAAAGCCAACAGTTGTAATATGCAAGAGCTGTGGCCTCTCAATAAAGATAACATGATGTACTAATATAGGCTACCTGTACATTTTGTTTCTTGTGTCTTTATTCAGAATGTGGATTCATTGACCCCATCCTTAGTAAAAAAAAAAAAATAAATAATAATAATTTTTTAGAACGTTCTAAATGGACTTTTATTTTGACGTATTTCATCATGACGATGTTAAACCTAGTTGGCTTCACGTTCGCGCAGATAAACTAACTTCACATTACATACTAAAATGCGCTAGTCTCTTATTAATTTCGCTAAATTAAAATGTCTGTCCCACCTGGATCCATCATCGTGTCGGACTGGCACCGCTGTCCTGACAGCAGAGAGTTTTTCAGTCGAATACTGCATAAGAAGAGACGGCGAAAGTTTGGTAAGGATGATCACCATGGATACAGCAGTTAGGCATCACTGTTTCTTACCCTAGGTCAGGTATTTCTTGTTTTGTTAACTTTGGAGAAGAACAGCAAAAAGAAGTGTTGTTATAACCAACGTATAAAATGCACGTACTCCATGAATTAAGTATTAAGTGGTTTTTATATACTGTGAAGGGCTCTTGGAAGCACCAATGATGCCTCCTCAAATGAACGTGGACATTGTTCGCTACAAGGTCTTCATCTCAGGGAAAACTGGAGTTGGGAAAAGCGCTCTTGCTGCCCGTCTCGCTGGCCTTGATCTACCCAAAATGCACTATGAGACCACAGGTAAACAACCACACATTTCAAATGTATCAAGCTCATTTTTATTGTAAACGTTTTTCTCTTTAAGAAATGTAGTAGTACTTTTAATAAATATGTTTTTAAAAAATATAAACTCATACCGAGAGATGAAGACACCGTCTTCACAGTCATATCAGTGACGTATAAAAAAATAAGCGATTCTGTCCACCTTATTCTTCAGTGTGGAAGTAAGCCTATGGGCGAGACTTCCGGTTCATAAGCTGCTATAGGAAAATAACTAAGAATAACAGCGTGCAGTGAACGGTAAATCTGTTTGCACTACAAACCAGTGTGTTCATAATTAAGATACTACATTGAAGTAGTATGACAAGACACCAGTTTGCAATATCAAGCAGTAAACAAGCTGTTTTGTACAGCTAAAAATAGCTAGATGCAGATGAGACCGGAAGCCACACCCACTCTTACAGGAAGAAAAAGGTGGATATAGTCAATTAAAAAACATCAGTGGTTATTGCTTCTGACCATAGAACTGTGATTCTTGTAGGCATAGAGACAACAGTGGTATTCTGGCCTGTAAGATTAAAGGAGAGTGGCCGTGTGCTGTTTTTCCGCTTTGAGCTTTGGGACTGTGGGGAAAGTGCAATACGAAGATTTGACCACATGTTACCGGTGAGCATCTCTATCATATTACAGAGTTTAAGTTACTTACATTGCCTTAAAGGGATAGTTCACAAAAAATTATGTCATTTACTCACCCTCATGTTGTTCCAAACCTGTATGAGTTTCTTTCTTCTGTGGAACATAGAAGATATTTTGAAACCCAACAGTTTTTGGTCTTCATTGACTGCCGTAGTATTTACCAAAAATATTATGGAAGTCAATGAGGAACAGTTGGGTTACCAACATTCTTCAAAATGTCTTCTTTTGTCCATTTATATCTTTCACAGAAGAAAAAACTAATGATTTGGAACAACTTGAGGGTGAGTGAATTATGATAGAATTTTCATTTTTGGGAGAACTGCCTCTTTAAAGTTCACTTCCAGAATAAAAATTTACTGATAATTTACTCAGCCTCATGCCATCCAAGATGTTCATGTCTGTCTTTCTACAGTCGCAAAGATTTTTTTTTTTTTTGAGGAAAATATTCAAGGATTTTTTCTACATATAGTAGACTTCTATGGTTGAAGGTCCAAATTGCGGTTTCAGTGCAGCTTCAAAGGGCTCTGCATGATCCCAGCTGAAGAATAAGGGTCTTACTTAGCGAAACAATCTGTTATTGTCTTTAAAAAAAATAATATTTATATGCTGGGATTGTGTAGAGCCCTTCGAAGCTGCATTGTTACTGCAATTTGGACCTTCAAACCATTGGCCACCATAGAAGTCCACTATATGGAGAAAATCCTGGAATGTTTTCCTCAAAAACCTTAATTTCTTTGCGACTGAAGAAAGAAAGACATTAACATCTTGGATGACATGGGGGTGAGTAAATTATAAGGAAATTTTTATTCTGGAAGTGAGCTAATACTTTAAACCACCAATTCTGTTTCACTGTATCATTTTAGGCATGATGTTTATTATATGTCATTCTTCTCTCTTCAGTCCTGTAAGGAACAGGTGGATGCAATCCTTTTCCTGTTCTCCTTCACTGATCGTGGCTCCTTTGATGATCTTTCAAATCAGATATCACGGATCACAGAATCTTCAGATAGAGTGGTTAAACTGGTTGTTGGCACTAAGTATCCTTTACCAGTTAAAAGCATTTGATTGACATGTGTTAGTGAGACACACAGTGTCTATTTACATTCAAATATGTGTTATGCAGTGTTATTATAGTTACAGTCGAGGTCAAAAGTTTACATACACCTTGCAAAATCTGCAAAACACTAATTATTTTACCAAAATAAAATTTTTTTCAGTACTGACCAGAATAAGACAATTTCACATGAAAGATGTTTACATATAGTCCAGAGGAGAAAATAAGTTCACACACACTTGATTCTTAAAACTGTTTTGTTACCTGAATGATCCACAGGTGTGTTTTTTCATTCAGGTAACAAAACAGTATTAAGAGTCAAGTGTATGTAAACTTTTGAACAGGGTCATTTTTATATATTCAGCTATTATTTTCTCTTGTGGACTATATGTGAACATCTTTTATCTAAAATATCTTACTCAGGTCAGTACTAACTAAAAATTGTTATTTTTAAAAAATGCATTTTGTATGATCCCTCTTATTTTGGTAAAATAATTAACATTTTGAGAATTCTGCAAGGTGTATCCAAACTTTTAAACTCAACTGTAACTAAAAAAATCTGTTACTTAAATGTTAACATTAACTCAAATTAAATATCAGAAGCCTTAAATTTACCTTACTTAGTTTAACTTGATGTACTAAAATAACTAAAAACTGAAATAAAATTAATAAAAAAAAAACTATATAGATATATGTATTACTAGATTAAAAAAAAAAAAAATACAACAAAATTACAGCATAACATTGTATTGTTATTTGGCATTATCATGGCCCTTAACCGTGCAGATTTGACTTATTTATGCACACAGACGTGACTGAGAGCGGCATAACACATTTTCAAGAGGTGTGGGGTCTTCCGGTCTTCCGAGTGGGAGGTGATGTGAGTGCGGGTCTTGGTGAAGTAGCACCCCTCCTAAATGCCCTTGCAGAAAACCTGTGGCACCAGGACTGCATGGCTGCTTCATCTGTGCCCATCTCCACACAGCCTGCTCTCAGAGAAACAGACTCCGAGATCATTGTGTAGCTTGTAGCTTGTATGTGTATTATGGTTCAATCTTGCATGGATTGGTCATTCATTGATGGAATATGCTGCTATGGAAACACTCTGAATACCACTTACTTAAAGTATTTTTCAGTTTCTAAATGCCTGCAATTTTATTAGTCATTTCAGTCAAAGACAAATATCTGTGAGTCAAGAAATAGTGAACAGTTTCCTTGTAGTTTGAAGACAGTTGCATCAAAAACACTGTTATGTGCATATATTCATGAACTTAAGATTATATATTAAATTCAAAAACCTTATTAAAATATAAATAAAGACTGTAACATTTGTTTTTGTTTAATGATCCAAAATATGACATTTAAAGTTCAATAATTCAAAGAAGAAAACAGAAAGTTTCTAAAATGCTCATACATCCATACATTAGGTTTTCACTTCTTTTTTTTCACTGCCTTTTGCTGTTTGTTTCTGAGCTTTAATACTCAACAAACCATCTTTCTCTAGAGAAGATGTGACTGACATTGGATCCACATCAGCTGGGAACTGGCATTTCTGACAAACGGTGTCCAGAATTGTGCCATCTGATGCCAACTGACTCATGGGGAAAAAATGGAAATTAAATCAAAAAGAACGTCAGAACAAAAAAGAATATAACAATGAGTAAGAACTAGTAAGTTGTGTAAAAGCACAAATAAATAAATCTGATGATAAGTGCTTTTCATTTTTTAAAAGAAAATGAGAGGAAACTTGCTGTTAGAGTTTGTTTACCTTTTCTGCACAGACTTGTATTGCATTATTGGTGGAGGTTATAATAACTTCTTCTGGTGCAAACTCACTTACATTCACTGTGAATACATACATATCTCCAATAGTCCACATTTCCCCCTTTGAAAAACAGATTTTCATTGTTAGTTCTTTATTACGATCATATTAATATGTTCATTGTGTTAGAACAAATTAATAGCACAGAACTCACCTTTGAATCAAGGCTTGCCATTGTAGATTTGTTTAGTTGGAAAGGAAACAAAGATAAGTGCAATCCAGCTCTTTAATTCACTGAATTTTTGGTCTGCTTTGTAAATGGTAGGTCATTTTCTCAGTGTAATTGTTTAGACCACTGCAATGGTTACTTTTATACCAGTGGCTGCTTCTGGGGTTTTGGGTGAGGCTAGTATGATGTCTATGTGCAAAATGTATCATATATCAGAGAATAGATTCATCTTGTAGGATGATAATAACATCCTGTGTCAGTTCAGCCTTGTATTTATTTTAAAGTCTGTTAAGGAATACCCTCTAGATGTCTTGGACAAAAATTATGACGGAAAGCTAAATGTATTATTGATTGATTACAAATGTGAGATTTGATAATAGTTGAAATCATGAGACTCAACCTAGCAACAAATAAAGATCCACACAAACAGCAGCTAGAGAGCTGATGTGAAATTCCAGATCCGCATTACAGCTGTCAAATCAAAACATGACAGACGTCCCCTTGTTTTTCTTGCGTACACGTCATGGAAGCTTAATATTAAGCGTGTACAACAAATCACCCCTAAATAACTTTAAAGTTTTCCTCTTGCTTCGACTTTCACCTCAAGTCGACATGGGACTTTTATTCTGAAACGACTGCAGGTGTGGTCGCCATTTTGTTTACCGCCTTACTACCGCTAGCTTCATCTGGTCTTTCGCAATATGGTTCATTGACGAATTTTGTCGGCGGGCTTTTTTAACGTGATCAAAATGTACGTCTAAAACTATTTTTCATTTAAAAAAAACGTTACGAAACACTCGCAACCCACAACCCTGATAAACCAGATCCCGGTCAACTCGCTGTTTTTAACTAGACGATCCCCAGCGCCTGGCCAGGCAGAAAGGCCACAATGAAGCTCACAGACAATGTGCTGCGGAGTTTCAGGGTTGCGAAGGTTTTCCGAGAGAATTCGGACAAAATCAACTGCTTTGACTTCAGTTCAAACGGCGAAACTGTAATATCGAGTAGCGATGATGACTCGATTGTCTTGTACGACTGCCAGGAGGGAAAGTAAGTTACTCAATGTGATTTTTCCTACAACTAGCGGGTGTTGTTCAGTGTTGATTTGGTCTTAACGGGTTTTAAAGCATTGATCTTGGTTACAGGAACATTCCTGTGAGAGATGTGAAGGATTAAGATCGACTACTAACGTAAAGGAGATTTATGAAATTTATTTTTCATAGGGAGTATTATGATTTGAACATGTTTATTTACAGTAGTGATGTCCGATTCGTTTGAGTCGAATCTTTTTAGTGAATCAGTTATCAACGTAACGTTAAAGTGTTTTTGTTTTATGCGCTAAATCATGGCGGCTACTAAACAAACTGTAACACATTCATTTTTAAATAAACCCTGTAATTAATAACTAGTATGGCTTCGTCGTAATATGCCATGCTTGAGTGTTAAGGACCGCGCAACGACGTAAAAGACCCGCCGAATCTTTAACCTGATCTTTGAAATTGATATTACAAAAGAACCGATTCGCGGAAATGAATCGAATGTACACTGTTAACGAGAGGTTGCGTGCTAACAGTTAGCATCCACGCCTCCCTCAGAGCCCGCCTTGTGACTGTAGTGTAAGGTCTAGTGTTTTGTTTTAAACTATTTCATGATATATCTGCACAAACAATTGCATGTAAGCAACTAGATTAACTTATTTCCTTCTCTGTTCTTTATATTAGACCCAAACGGACGCTTTACAGTAAGAAATATGGTGTGGATCTCATCAGATACACCCATGCCGCCAACACTGTTGTCTACAGCTCCAACAAGATTGATGGTAGGACTCCTTTTAAAGTCTCAGTATGATATTGTGTTGTGTTTCAGTTCCTATGATGTTCAGTTCTGTCATACTATGGATAAAATGCTATCCTTGAGTAACATTCATTTCTTACTTTGACAGCAGTTTCCTGTATTGTGATATGCTTTATTTTATCTAAAAGTCAAACATTTTTTTTAACATGTCCTATATTTTTTAATTATGTGCAGTTTTATGTCTTCGTATTACATGAGATTATATGGCATATTTGTTATTTATTATGTTGTTTAAGCGATTTTCTTAAAGCTTTACCGCTGGTGTTTGTGTCTCCCCGTGCCTGCTCTGGGTTGAGGTAGTTGTTTGTACAGTTTTTAGGGTCTGTTATTCTGCCCTGTTAAGGAGCTAACTGTACAGACTACTGCCTTGCCCAGGGTTGAGCCTGTTCATCTGACACCGAATACAGTACATTATATCCATTCACTTGTAAAATCTTGTAGCTTTACTTTGGCGTGACATTGATATTTTCTTCTCGCTACTAATGTGGCACTACAGATACTATTCGATACCTGTCCCTACATGATAATAAGTACATTCGCTACTTTCCTGGACACAATAAGAGGTGAGTGTCTGTGACATAAAATGTTTTTCTTGTTTATTGGCGTTATTGGAGTTATAGTGCTTGATTTTGTGTATTCTGTCCTGTTTCAGGGTTGTTGCTCTGTCTATGTCTCCTGTTGATGACACATTCATCTCTGGCTCACTTGATAAAACGATTCGTCTGTGGGACCTTCGCTCACCAAACTGTCAGGTAAGCAATATTTTTATTTTGGGTTGGTGTGTTTTTTTTGTTAGTCTATGCTAGATTCTAATCTTGGTCGTGTTTACAGGGTCTCATGCACCTGCAAGGAAAACCTGTGTGCTCGTTTGATCCGGAGGGGTTGATTTTTGCAGCAGGTGTGAATTCTGAGATGGTCAAACTTTACGATCTCCGCTCCTTCGATAAGGTAATTGTGTAAAACTGCATCTTAGAAGCAGTAGGGATATCCTTTAACATCACTGACACCAATGGATCTCTTGCAGTGAATGGGTGCCGACAGAATCAGAGTCCAAACATCATAGTAATCCACATGTTTGTAGACCATCAGTTTAATTATTGTAAAGCACAAATCTGAATGTTTGTAAGAAACAATCCCCTCAAGGTATTTTAGCTGTAGACCATAGCTTCTGGCCAAAGTCGATATCCATAATAATGCTTTCTCCAGTGAAAAAGTCCATTCCCTTTTGTCTTTTCACATCACAGTCCACAAACATATTTGCACCGATTCACTGCAGAGGATCCAATGGTGAGCAAATGATGTAATGCTGAATGTCTCCAAATCTGTTCAGAAGAAGGCCTGAAGTTGAGTAAATTTTAATTTTTGGGTGAACTATGGTGGAATGCTGAAAAAGCTGTGCCATATCTGTCTTTTAAATGGTAAAAACGAATACATTTGTATCACACCTCCTGTCTCAGGGTCCATTTGCCACTTTTAAACTACAATACGAGCGAACATGTGAGTGGACGGGTCTCAAGTTCAGCAATGACGGAAAGCTCATTCTGGTCTCCACCAATGGAGGAACACTCAGAGTGCTGGATGCTTTCAAAGGAGCCGTTCTCCACTCATTTGGGGTGAGAAAATAATGTCCTTTTAAATAGGTTTTGTCATAGTTTAAGTGTGTCTCATGGAGTCTTTCTTCCTGACTGCAGGGCTACAACAACAGTAAAGGTGTCATTCTGGAGGCCTCTTTCACGCCAGACTCTCAATTCATCATGATTGGTAAGACTTCCCCAAAGGATGCAGAAAAGACTAGAGATGAGTTCACAGAGAGTGATGCCTGCCTGTAATTTTGATTTCCAGGATCAGAGGATGGAAAGATTCATGTGTGGAATGCTGAGAGTGGAATGAAAGTAGCACTTCTTGATGGGAAGCACACTGGTCCAGTCACCTGTCTACAGTTTAACCCCAAATTCATGACCTTCGCCAGTGCCTGTTCTAACATGGTAAGACTTAACCGTAAGATAGAAACCAATTTGATATATTCGGTATAGCTCGGTTTATATGGAACGTATGTACTCCTAAAGCCCTCTATATTCCATGATAATAAACAATGCACTGATCGCTGGTGAAACATACTATACATTTTTGCATTTTTTTTATTTATTGTGTTGATTTGAGGAAATTTGCTAAAAATGTACCTAAGCTCATCTACATCTTGAATGACATGAGGGTGATTTAGTGAAATTTAAAGGAGTAGTTCACCCAAAATGAAATTTTTGTCATTAATCAGTCACCTTCATGTCGTTCTAAACCCGTAAGATCTTTGTTCATCTTTGGAACACAAATTAAGATATTTTTTATGAAATCTGAAGGCTTTCTGACCCTGCATAGACAACACTGCAACTACCATGTTCAAAGCCCAGAAAGGTAGTAAGGACATTGTTAAAATAGTCCATGTGACATCTGTGGTTCAACCGTAATTTTATGAAGCTACGAGAATACTTTTTGTGCTCAAAGAAAACAAAAATGACTTAATTTATCAATTTCTTCTCTTTGGTGTAAGTATTCCATGAACGTGTTTAACATCATATCCCTTTAACATCACTTGCTCAGCAGTGGATCCTTTGCAGTGAATGGGTGCCGTCAAAATTAGAGTCCAAACAGGTGATTAAAAACATCACTGTAATTCACACGACTCCGGTCTATTAGTTAATGTCTTCTAAGATAAAAAAAAAAAAATCTATTAAGGCATTTTTAGCTTTAAGCTATTGCTTCTGGCCAAAATACAAGTCCATAATAATGCTTACTCCAGTAAAAAAGTCCATCACCTTTTGTCTTTTCACATCACAACTTGAACAGTTTGCACTTATTCACTGCAGAGGATCCAATGGTGAACAAGTGATGTAATGCTAAATTTCTCCAACTCATTTACATTTTGCATAGCCTGAGTTGAGAGAAATTTTCATTTTTGGATGAGCTATTTCTTTGATGAGCTCATAACAATTAAAAACTGCCATATTCCCCTGCAGGCCTGATTATGACTGTATAAACACTGTATGGCTGAATAACACCAGTTAACAACCATTTAATATGTATGCTAAAATCTCACCTCCACAGGCGTTCTGGTTGCCCACGATCGATGACTGATGGGCCACTGTCAGACATCAGCCTCTGTGATGTGTTATTCCAGCAGGTGGCATCATTCATCTTTCTCTTGGAATTTCACACATGGAGTTGCTCTCTGAAGGACTTTTGAACTGTAAATAAATTGGTCTTGATGCCAAGTTGTATTTCTTTGTTCATTTTATATCTGTATCATTAAAACGTTTTTGTAAAACATTGTAAAGTAATCTGTTCACCTTTTCTCTTTTATGAGGTTGTAACAAAGTGCTCGATCAAATTGACGTGGGAGGTGAAGTAAAACACTTCTGCAGATCTGATCTTAGCTAATCAAATTATACCAGCAACTGTAGGTTTAGCATCTTGTGAGTCTGAAGTAATGTCAGTGAAACAATTTTTAAATTAAACATGCAACTGTCCAAAGATATGCTTTCGAAGCCTTTCAGACATGCTCATAGCTGATGTGTGTAGCTCAATATGATTCCACCTGTGAGTGCAAATTGCTTTTATGCCACTTTTGTACTAGGGTTTGTTTTCTTGTTTTTATGTACTTTGCTTTTGCAATACTGACATTCTTTTGAATCGCTTATAAAAACAAATCTCATAATATACACTGACCACCCCTCTCTCAAGTTTCAAGTTATTTTGTTCAAGTTACTTTGCACTTATTGAGGAAACAGTTGTTTATGCAAGTTTTGAGGGAAAAAAGGGGAGAATGTAAATTCAGTGCTTCAAATGAAGTTTGTGCCATTGTAGCGGTTTTCTTTTTAATTCATTAAATTTTTCAAGAGGTTACTTTGCATCCAAATGGGTGTTTTCATTTTTCTCAGGTTAGTTTTGTTAGAAGGTTTAATGACAAATATAGGCACCTTTAAAAATGTGTATAAAAGTTGTCAGTAAACTGCATACTTTAGACGTGTAAAGAAAAGGTACATAGCGTACACCTTATTTTTCCCATAAGAGTGGGCGCAGTGATCTGTAAATTATATATTCTCATCCACTTCCATTTGTTTTTAGCTGTACAAAACAGCTTGTTTTGCTGTTGGATACAGTTAAGGTCAAAAATTTACATCCCCCTTTCAGAATCTGCAAAATGTTAATTGTTTTACCAAAATAAGAGGGATCATACAAAATGCATGTTATTGTTTTTTTTTTTTTTAGTAATGAACTGTACTAACTGTATGATATTTTGCATAAAAGATGTTTACATATAGTCCACAAGAGAAAATAATAGTTGAATTTATAAAAATGACCCCATTCAAGAATTTACATACACTTGATTCTTAGTGATGTGGAAAAACCATGCATCAATAGCTGTTTTTTCCATTCTGTTCAAAAGTTTTCACCCCCCAGGTTTTAATGCATGGTTTTTCCTTCTGGAGCATCAGCGAGCGTTTGATACTTCTGTAATAGTTGTTTAAAAGTCCCTCAGTTGTCCTCAGTGTAAAAAAAAATGGATCTCAAAACAATACAGTCATTGTTGGAAAGGGTTCACATGCACAAAAATGCTGGAAAACCAAAGCATTTGTGGGACCTGAAGGACTTTCCTTAAGAACAGCAGGCAGTTTAACTATTCAGGGTTAAACAAGGGACTTAGGAACTAAAACAAATCACTAAACAAAAAAGCACAGCTGTAGACCAGGTAAGAACACAGTATTAAGAATCACGGGATGTAAACTTTTGAACGGGGTCATTTTTATAAATTCAGCTATTATTTTCTCCTGTGGACTATATGTAAACATCTTTCATGTGAAATGTCTTATTCAGGTCAATACTAAAACAATGACATGCATTTTATATGATCCAAGATGTGGCGTGATGCTTTGTGGCTAATAAATTGGATGTGATCTAAATTCTGTTGCTTTTATTTGAAAATAAATATGTTGAACAAGACACCCCGAAGTACCGGTGAGGAAATTTTTATCCATCCAAGATGAGTTTACTGTTTACAGTTTTTGGTGTCTTGACCCCGACGTAGCTTTCCACAAAAATAGCCGTTTCACAAAACGTTCAAAATAAATATATTGCATAAAATCCGATCACCAGAGGAATCGTGTAGTGATTTTCACCAACAGAGGGGGCTGCAACCTACACTAATTGCTTGTTTTCGCGCTGTTACTTCAGTTTTGAAGACCGAGAACAAAAAGGTAACTTGCAACAACTACATTTACAGAAAACACATACTTTGCGCTCAAAATGTGACTAAAATGCAAAATAAAACGTAAAATTATAGATAATAGTAATTTCCAAAAGCACAAATGTAATGTGTTAGACTTCAGGTTCATAAGCCAGCATAACGAAATATAACGAGAAGAATAAGGAAGGGCAGTAAACGGTAAAACTGTTTGCACTACAAACCATTGTGTTCATAATTAAGATAATGTGTTAAAATAATACGGTAAGACACACCAGTTTGCGATATCAACCAGCAAAACGAGCTGTTTTGTACAGCTAAAAACAGCTGGAAGTGGATGAGACCGGAAGCCAAACACATAAAACTCACAAATGGCCGCACCCACTCTTACGGGAAAAAAATAATGTGAATACTGTATAATAAAAACGAAAATGGTAAATACAGTTAGAAAATGTTAAAACATTTGTTGAATACAGTTTATTTAATCACAGGTTCTCATATTTTGTTTCATGTACATTTAAACATTTAGCAGAAGCTTCATTTTTGGCATGTGTTTTTGGAAAGTGATTGTTTCATGATAATCATAAAAATCAAACTAAACATCAGTTTAGTAATTCGTATAATTCGTAACTGTAAAAATAATATAAGGAACATACGAAAATGTTTTGAATTGTTTTTATTTACAGATATTTAAAAATAATAACAGAATGACGTTGTTGATTACCACAGAAAAAAACAGATTGTCTCATTGAGAAGTTAGAGCTTAACTTGTACTAACCCTAGAACATTATTTATAAAATAAACAAATCTCCATAAATGAGTGAGTGAATTCATTATGCTGGGAAGTTGCTGACTAAATAACAGCATTGCGAAAGTACCTCATTCAGTAATGCAGTTCCTCACCTGCCCAAAAGAGGGTGGTATGAGTTTTGAGTCTATTTGTGGTTTAGAAGCATGATTTGGCAATATTAACAAATCAATATCAAAAGATTCCAAACAACTGGCCACGGGGGCCGTGCTGGGGGATGGTCAGGCTGTTACCCGAGGCCAGACAGTGTGCCTGCTAAATTTGGGGCAAGAGGGATCGGGTTCCTTCTGCAAGCACACACGATCCTGTCCTAGTTACAGGAGCCTTCTCTCACACATTTGCTGCTCTCACATGCCCTCTCGCTTGGATAGCACACAGTCTCTCAAACACCAAACTCTCACTTGAAATTGCTGCCTTTATATCATTTCTGATATAACACACAGCTCTGCCACTGTACGCTGATTGAAGATAATTTGTAAAAAGAAGATCGTCCAGGTGACCCGACCTGTGCGTCCAGCTTCGTCCAACTTCAGAAGGTCCATTGGCGGGTAGGAAGGCACCACACTGACCCGCCATGTTTCTGGTTCTGGTGGTTACAGAGGAGCTGAGGGAGTTTCTGGCCCGGGCACGAAGTGGAAACGGCCGCCTCCTCCAGGTGTTGATCAGAGACGGTGAGTAAGCAGAGGGTCTGAGGGGTTCACTCAGTTCATAGAGAATCTAATGAATCAGAAAAGGTAAGGGCATCAAGGTTAGTATCATGTGAATCAATAATGCTAGCGCACTTGTTGACCAATAACTTAAGTTCACTTAAACATTGAAATTAAACGTGTTCTTACTTGCTTGAAAAATCTTAACCATCCTAATCTTAATGAAGACTAGAAAATATGTGCGTTTAAATGGGATAAAACTTTAGTAGTATTCCAGACTCTTTCAGTATGACACTTCAATTATGTACCATGGTACAATGAGGGTGTCGAATGGCAATACAATGATTCTAAACAATTACCACATGGCATTTACATAGGACTCCAAGGTCAACTTTAATTAATACCACAGTATATGTT
Organism: Labeo catla; assembly: GCA_012976165.1. NCBI lineage: Eukaryota > Metazoa > Chordata > Actinopteri > Cypriniformes > Cyprinidae > Labeo > Labeo catla. The sequence continues at coordinate 2,828,953 of VONZ01000019.1, read as the reverse complement.
GGCTAAAAACATAGTATGGCCATGGTACCTTGTCCAAAAAACACGGTTGTACGATGGTTCTTCTTGGTGCCTTTTATTAGTGGAAAATCATTGTTCACTCAATTAATGGTCTTGATTTTCACTTTCTAAACAGTTAAGAGCTCAGATTGTTTCAATCTGTACGTGAGTAACATCTCAAAGACACTTGGACAAAAAAAGTTTTTAAAAATGTGACTTTAACTATTTGACTTAATGTACTGTTAATTTATACTATGATCTGATATAGTGTCATATTATTTACTGACGCTTAGTGATTAAGCTAATTAATGCAATATCTCATTTAAAATTTTATATTTGTTGTGTTTTTATTGTTATTTTTAGGTGGGATTTTTGTTGTTGTTGTTTTACCCTCCTGGTATCACCTGACATGAGGAAATAGTAACAAAACACATTTCACAATGTATTTTGATTCTGCGTTCACATGCCGCCGTAGGTCAGATGACACGTCATTTGACGTGGCAACTGAATGGCCCTTAAGGGATTGCGGAGGTCAAAGGAACAATGGCCTGTTCTCTGTTGCAATAAAAGCGCATGTGTGCAAGCGTGCATTTGCGTACGAGGCTGAGTGTCAGGTACTGTTGAAATGTTAGCTCACTATCAGATGACAAGATCCAGTTGCTGGGAAGGAAAGGGCAAAACGCTATCAAATTGGAGTGAAGTCACTCTGTCATTACCTAACCTGGCTTCGTGATGCGTGCATGTATTCTCACATGGCTCCGGTCCAATAAACCAGAATAAAATGTGATTTTAAATACGTTTTGACTTAAGCATTTAGGCGTTCTAAAGACTGGGGTCAATAAGATTGTTTTATTCTGAAGGAAATTTATACATTTTTCCATAAAATTGATCAAAAGTGACATAATGTTAGAAAAGACATTAATTTCAAATAAATCCTGTTAATCAAAGAATTAAATGAAGTTTGTTGACCTAACTTAAAATAGAGGAAACCCGTTTCCTTAAAATTATTAAGTAAATAATAACGAAAAAAATAAGTAAACTTGACAATTCACTTAGCTTATTTTTAAAAAAAAAAGTATTATTTACTTAATAATTTTAAGGCAACGCGTTTTCTCAATTTTTTTTTAAAGTTAAATCAGCTTATCACTTTTTACGGTGTGTTTTCATCACTGATAATCATAATAAAATTTTTTGAGCACAAATCAGCATATTAGAATGATTTCATAAGAACCACGTGACACTGAAGACTGGATGGTTTCTGAAAATTCAGCTTTGCCATAACAGGGGTAAATTACATTTTTAAATATTTTCAAATAGAAAACAGTTCTACAATAAACATGGTAAATAAACAGTGATATAATAAACGTATGCTGCATTTCACATAACACTACACAATTATGCTCGACATGATTTCTTGTCAGGTAGACCAGGGTCAAAGATTAACTCTCCATTAAGAGGCAATATTTTCCCCCTGGAATTGATTTCCAGGGGCATTTTTTACATTTAAGGGCAATTTTTTTACAATCACCTTATTATTATAAAAACCGTACGTTGTCTTTAATGTTAAATACTTAAATTTACCCAATTACTTTAATCAAAATTGTATCTGTTGTCAATAACCAACAACAAAAGACTGTTAAAAATTGCATCCAAATTATACATGTAAAAAACAAGAGCTCATAGGGCTGCAATATTATGCAAAAATCATTATTGTACATTATTGCTCTTTATATTCTAATAATGATTATTAACATCGATATAGAAAACAATATAAAACATTTTGGGCACGTCACATTCCGGCTTAATAGAGAAACATGTCGGTCCATGATGTTAACCTAGTCTAGCACAAGTTACGCAAAAACTCTATGCAAAAACTATGAAATTAATCTTTTATTTACATCGTATCTGCACCGTGTTGTTTATGATGAGGGAATTCATGAGCATGCACACTCATCAACAGCTCCAGCATTTTCAGCGCCGACTAACCTAAGCGCCTCTGATTGGCCAAAGCATTCCTAAGTTCAACAGAAACACGTTTGATTGGCTATAAGGCTCAATGTTGCACAAAACAGCGTGTAAAAGCAATCTAATGCAGTCTGAACAAATCTAAATGTAATTTTAATCACGACAGCTGTCATATGTGGGATTTTTCATTCATTTTGGTGGCATTTTTGCCACAAGCCCTCGTTAATTTTCGATCCTGAGGTAGACTGTTCGGCCTTTTTGGACAGCTCCAGCTGTTCTGACACCCTGTGGTCTAATGTAGCCATAGATGGAGAAACGTCAGGCTGGTTGTTGCTATATGGCTTGTATACTGTCTGTTTGACGCCTAGACCGAATGAAGACGTCTGGGTTGTTTTGGCTTCGTAGGGAGCCTTTGAGTCTCACACAGATGATATTTCAGGAAAGATAAAACAAGTCACCGTTTTGGATGTTTCTGGTGACTGAGTCACATGTGTATCTCAACCCTTATTGGTGGGTGGCACAGGCCACATGGTCAGGACCTAGTCTGCGCTCATGGTGATAGGAAAACGTCTGAGCTATAGCCTTGTCGACAGCATGGTGTAGACACTCAGTCATTCAGCCAGATTGTGTTTATGTGTGATAATCTTTACAATGAATGTATTTGTATGACAGAACTCAGGGAGACAGGAGCAAGGCAGATATATGTTTGTCTTTTCAAACTGGCACATATGTGCAAACAGCTTTTTGTACGTGTGTTGTTAGGGGGTGAGTAAAAGGCTGATGGAAAGTATGTGTCTGTGCTGATAGCTGGAATGTGTGCAACCTCAGAATAGCAGCTGCTGCAAAAGACCATCAGGAAATCCCCCTCCAAGGTCATTTGGACTGGTAACGTGTACGTGGGTGGATGATGTTTGCGCTAGATACGGTTATTGACGCGATAGCTGTTTTTGACGCTGTGCTCATTAAAAGTTTATTTTAGTTAGGTGCAAAATCATTCAGTCACTCCACGCAACCTTTAGATGCCTGAATTCAAGGCCATGACCATGATTGCACTTGATTATCAAGCTATAGAAGGAGTGTTGTGTCATTTAGTCTTATACAGCAGTGGAAACTTTGTTCATATTGAAAAACACGTTGAATTCCTTCTCGTAGACATAGATTGTTAAAAAAGAGGCTTTTTAGGACCATTTAGATTGTATATATAGGCTGCATTTATATGATTAAAAATACAGAAAAAACTGTAATATTGTGAAATATTATCGCAAATTAAAATAGTGGTTTTCTATTTTAATATACTTTAAAATAGAATTTATTCCTGTGATGCAAAGCTGAATTTTCAGCATCATTACTTCAGTCTTCAGTGTCACATGATCCTTCAGAAATCATTCTAATATGTTGATTTATTATCAATGTTGAAAACTGTTGTGCTGCTTAATATCTTTTTAGAAACCGGTGATATTTTTTCAGAATTCTTTGATGAATAAAATGTTAAAAAGAACAGGATTTATTTAAAATATAAATCTTTTGAAACAATATACACTACTGTTCAAAGTTTGGGGTCAGTAAATGTTTTCTTTCTTTCTTTCTTTGAAAGAAATTAATACTTTTATTCAGCAAGGATGTGTTAAATGAATAAAAAAGTAATAGTACAGACGTATATTATTTGAAAAGACTTCTATTTCGAATAAATCAAAGAATCCTAAAAAAGAATCACAGGTTCCAAAAAAATCTTAAGCACACAACTGTTTTCAACACTGATAATAAATCAGCATCTTAGAATGATTTCTGAAGGATCACGTGACACTGAAGACTGAAGAGTAATGACTGCTGAAAATTCAGCTTTGCATCACAGAAATATATTATATTAAAATATAGTATATTAAAATAGAAAACTGTTATTTTAAATTGCAATAATATTTCACAACATCACTGTTTTTTCTGTATTTTTGATCAAATAAATGGAACTTTAATAAGCATAAGAGTCATTAGAGATCTCACTGATCCCAAACTTTTGAATGGTAGTGTGTATATATGTCCAACAGAATTCAAAAACCTTTTTAAAAAGTAAAAATAAAAATAAAAATATACTTACATTTACTCACTGCTTTTAATTAGCACTTTTATGTCTTTATGTACAAAGAAAAGCTGAGGACAGCAGGGAGGGAAGAGGGCAGATGTACTGGTAAGTAGATTATTGATGCGATAAGAGATGCATACTGAGAACCATAGCTGTTAATCTGTGTTGATGCCTGAAAGCAGAGGGTAGGGCTCTGGAGGACGTGCACTAGAACTGCGCACTGTTCACAAGCAATGATCAAGTGGTTAGGAAGTAAGATGACCCATTAGAAAAGATGAGGCCTTCCAGTGCTTCATTACAGTGGTTACAGAGTGTGTTCTGGTTGATACGTTTCAGGAAGCATGTTACATGCGTTTGAGTTTGATGTGATCGGTGTGAAGTCTGTAAAGTGAGACAACAGACCAAGGACATGAAGAACCAGTAGGATCAGGTGTGACATCTGTAGCATTAAATGTGCTTACAACAGTGATACATGTCGTCCTGTTTTTCATGCATTCTTGTGTTATCTAAAGAGTGAAATTGAATATTACAGAAAGATCTGTTTTTTATTGCGTTACACTGCATTACACTGTTACTGTACAGAGAATTTATAAAACCCAGAGTCTCATAAATACGAACAACTGCTTTTCACATGAGCATGAATTGTTTCTCAGAACTGTTGTGATGAGCACTTTATGATGGCAATTTACATTTTTATAGCGAAAGGCCCTTAAAACTCACATCTGATTGTTGTTCTCAATGGAACTCTAAAGCTAGTGTAACCTTGTTTTTGTCTGTAATACCTTTGTTATATTCACATAGATTGCAACTAAAATTGTGTTCAAAATACCATCATATTATGTATGCAATAGGAAGTACTGTATACATAACATATTTTTTCCTCCCTTCTCATATTGACCTCCTTTTAAGCCAATGCAAGGGGTCTCAAAGGAACTCAAAAGTGTGTGAGAGAACAGAAAAGCACTGAAATATAATTTTCCCTCCCGTCTATCTTTTTTCCATCACCATGTCCCTTTGGGGGATCCATAAAATGTGACCTCAGACTACAAAACCAGTCTTAAGTAGCAGGGGTATATTTGTAGCAATAGTCAAAAAGACATTGTATGAGTCCAAATTATCGCCAAAATTCATTGGGATATTGAATGTCATGTTTCATGAAGATATTTTGTACATTTCCTACCATATATATTTCAAAACTTAATTTTTGATTAGTGATACACATTGCTAACAACTTTAAAAGCAATTTTTGATTTTGTTGCACCCTCAGATTGCAGATTTTCAAATAGGTATATCTCTGCCAAATATTGACCCTTATGACTGGTTATAATGCATAATGCATTTTCAAACAATCACTCATGCATTTTTGCTTTTAAAAATGGTGGACTTCGAGACCCGTGGCTAGTTGTTAGTCACAGTTTTGTAAACTACAATGTGAATAATTTATGGTTGTATAATCTATATCAATAGCAAAGTGTATGCTTGCATATGCAAGATACACTAAATATATTTCGGTTTATTAAAGGTGAGATGATTATCACTTTATTATTGACTAGAATATATTGTGTTATGAGACATCCCTCAGCACTGGCTTGTTTAATATATAAATAACTGAAGGTTGAATTTATGTGTATTATTGTGTACGTGTCTCTAAGAGAACTAAGCAGCTTGTGCTATATTGGGTGTAAGATACAAGGTGTGTCATGTGCTTTTTATAGCAGGATGTAGATAATGGATAATATTTCACTTATTTGTTATCAGCAGCAGGCCATTACCCAAGCCTAGCCTTGTAAACACATTTAAATTGATCTACGTGATGCAATATAACATTACGCAACTGATTTTTGGGATTGTTGTTGTGTGATGTTGGTTGCACCAGGTTTGTAATGAGAGAGTTTTTTTTATGTGTGTTTTAGAGCAGCTGGTGCTGGGGGCATACAGAGAGCCACGTCAGAGCTGGGACAAAGACTATGACCACTTCCTGCTCCCCCTGCTGGACCCTCTCGAGCCCTGTTACATTCTGTACCGGCTGGACACCAAGAACGCTCAAGGCTATGAGTGGCTCTTCATCTCCTGGTCACCTGACCAGTCTCCAGTAAGTTTTAACATCCAGACATTAAGATGTGAAGCTTCAGCTCATTAGCAGGAACAGCTTATTCAGTTGTTCAAGTAAACATGCACTCTTATGGTTCCAGGTAAATCAAAAACAGATTTATAGCTTTAAGAAGGTTTTTTGGTGAACTGAAGGATAAAAACCATTCAAGAACCATTATTATATTTAAATAGAACAATCTTATTTACATGCCATACACGGGTCTTTGAACCTGGGCCTTCAAAGGGATAGTTCACCCAATGAAAATTACCCCATGATTTAATCAACCTCAAGCCATTCTAGGTTTACATGACTTTCATTTTTCAGATGAATACAATCGGAGTTATATTAAAAAATGACCTGGCTCTTTCAAGCTTTATAATGGCAGTGAATGGGTGTTGAGATTTTGAAGTCCAATAAAGTGCATCCATCCATCATAAAAAGTGCTCCCCACGGTTCTGAAGTGAATCGATGCATTTGTATAAGAAAAATATCCATATTTAAAACCTTATATATGGTAATCACTTCCATTAACTGTTAAATATGGATATTTTTCTTACAAAAACACATTGATTCTCTTCAAATCGCCTTCATTAACCCGGAGCCATGTGGAGTACTTTTTACAATTAATGGATGCACCTTTATTGGACTTCAAAATCTCAACAGCCATTCACTACCATTACAAAGCTTGGAAGAGCCAGGACATTCTGACTGTATTCATTTGAAAGAAGAAAGTCATATACACCTAGGATGGCTTGAGGGTGAGTAAATCATGGGGTAATATCCATTTTTGGGTAAACTATCCCTTTAATTAGGGGTGGGGGAAGAATTAATTCACATTTGAATCGCGATTCAGTCTTGATGATGATAAAATGATAAAATCATCAAATGATAAAAACATGATGTTGTCGGAACAAAACAGCAACAGCAATGGATGAAGAAAAACAAATACATCCTGCCCCATTTTTAGCAAGGGCAAGTAATTATTGATCTTTTGTTATTATGGGAAGAAAGAATGTGCCCAAATCCGTATTCGCAAAGGAACGGCTTGTTCCACGGAGCCACTATAAGAATATGGTTAGCTGCCTGTTAGCGGTTGCCTGTTACATTACATTACATAAAATTTCACTTACCACATAAACAGACTAAGGAGAGATAGGACGATGGCGAAGGTTTTGCAGATCCTGAACACCACTGACAACATCTAATCTTGTAAAATGTGTGGTAAGTACTGCAGCTCTGTACATATGTGTGATCACGAATATCGAAAGTGAAAGTAAAAAGCGAGCATATTAATGGCTCCCTGATGTGGGCAATTTATATAGATGTCACAGTTACGTCACTTGCAGCTGCGTGCACATAGTGGTTGCAGAAAAACACTGGTGACAAGTAGAGGTAAACGTGTGTTAACAAGTGTGGGATATAAACTCCTATTCTGAGCCAAGGGGAAAAGAGAGAATGACGAGTTGTTTTTCCTTATTAGAAGTGTGAGATATAATCTAGGAATTGCAAGAATAAAGTCAGAATTTTAAAATACAAAATTTACCCTTTTTTATTCTTTTATTCCTTGGCTCTATAAACTGCTACTTGATAACCGTAATTTTCTGCCATCAGATAGGCTTCGCCCACTAAAAACATCATCCCTGTTTCGGATCTGTAAGACTACCCCACTATCTAACGTCAATTTCGTTGAAAAACTGTGCTTATTGTTCTTGTAATATGTGGACAACATTTTGAAAATTACATCTAATCAGTATAATCTATAATCTTTTTAATTGTAACTATTTTGTACCATATCCGTGTAATTCTCTAGCCATAAAGGCTATCTCTCCGGGGTTTTCTGCAACCATGATGGACGCGCATCCCGTATGTTTACAAACCTATAATTGGTCTATACAGTGTAATTACCCAACAATATAATTGTGAGAGAAAGCATCAAAATGTATATTTTTCCTCCCATCTCGTATTTATTCCCTTTAGGGCTTCTGTAGTATACATAATTTCCTTTCCGAACGTGGTATTCGGATTCAGGCACATCTCTAAGGGGAAGTATAAAATATTTTTGATTTATTAGGAAGATAATAGTTATTAGAAAACACTGATTTCTTGAGTCAGGACTGTCCTATAGACTGGAGTGTTTTTGTATCAAAATACTGGTGCATTTGATGACCATTATGCACAAAAAATGTGACGAAAAACTGTGAATCGTGATTAATAATCAAAAAATCATGAATCGATTTTTAATCAAATCATCAGGTACATAAAGATTCCTACCCCTTCCCATCCCCTTTAAACAACCTCCTAGCAACCGATCAGAACTAGCAACTCAAAACATTTTAGAAAACCACAATGCAATGCCCTGTTTTTTTTTCCTTCATTTTTTTTCCTACTTGTGAATTGTGGTAAACCTTTACACACCTTTGTGGTTAGAGCTGTGAGTGTTTATTTTGTTACTCTTTATTTATTTAATAAAGTGATAACATGCCCTTTGCTACAGGTCCGGCAAAAGATGCTGTACGCTGCCACTCGCGCCACAGTTAAGAAAGAGTTTGGTGGTGGACACGTCAAAGATGAAATGTTCGGCACAGTTGAGGTACTACTTGAAGAATATTTTAATTGGTCAATCGTTTCATCTATACTTTTTAGATCCACAAAGGCAGCTTTAGCTATCATTTTAAATATTTTATTCAAATATTAACGATTTCACCTCTATGACTAGGACTAATGAAGTCAGAATGAGGGACGTCCTGATAAATTAACTCAGTCCACCTGTCTTCAGCTGTCAGTCAAATACACTGAAGCTTTTGACAGTTGAAAAAGTTTCAAGAGTGGACCACCATGTTCCTTAATTTAGAAACTGGACACTTGGGGCTGTTGGCAATGTTCTTGGAAATGATTACCAGTCATGGTCAGCACAGACAGAACTAAATATACACTGTACATACACATACAATATTGAACAAACAACTTTCTAGTTTTATGGGAGGAAGTTGTATATTTAGTTGAGAGCCTATTTATAATTTTTACATACTGAGAGGACTATTTCAAGTTGTCTGGGAAGTGGGAATAAATCTATATTTAAACGTTAACTTGTTTGTTTGATTATTAATGAATTACATTGGTTAAAACAAATATCAGAGAAATATAAAAAAGTGTTTTATTTCGGATTAACTGAAATAATTGCTAAATTAACATCAAAGTGTCTTTTTTCACCATCACAAGGAGGACGTTTGTCTTCAAGGGTACCTGCGACATGTGACTTCATGTTCTGCTCCTGCACCCCTGACAGCAGCTGAACAAGAGCTGCAGCGAATCAAAATCACAGAGGTGAGAACAGACTGTAGACATCCACCAAAAAAAAAAAAAAATTATTAATATAGTGTACATCCCTGAATTGATTCAGCTCTTGTTTTAATACATTCTATGTTCAATCTTTGTGGTTGCAGGGCAGAGTTAAACAGGTGAGTACTATCGTTAGTTTGAGCGTAGTGTAGTGTATGTGTGCTATTTGTGTGCTGATTGTACACTACAATGTCCTCAAAACGTCAAAACCTAAAATACTTCAATTCACATCTTTTGACTTTTGAATCTTTTTTATTTTAAAATCATACTACCCAGTAAGTAAAGACAACATCTACATTCATCCAGCATACTTTGCTTTTCCTTCCACTCTTATCCACCATCTCTCACCTGCATAAACAAATTTATCCAAACAACAGAACTGGCACAAGTCTTCCATGACCAGGGTAGCTCATTGGAATTGTTTGGGAAAATGTTTTTCATAGAATGACTGGAACTGTTTAGGTCATGATTGGTAACAAACTGGTTGTGTCTTTGTCCGTAGGTGAAAACTGAGATCAGCGTGGACCCCAAACATCAGACTCTACAGGGTCTTGCCTTCCCGTTACAGGCCGAGGCCAAACGTGCTCTAAAGCAGCTCGCAGAGAGACGCATCAACTACATTCAACTAGTACGACACACACACATTTATATTTACAGTGCATTAATACTAGATTCTACCTTGCCAAACTGATTTGAAATGTTATGTTTGTTTTCTATATACAGAAGCTAGATACAGAGAAGGAGACAATTGAACTCGTGCACACCAGCCCGACAGAAATCCGTGATCTACCCTGCCGGATTCCCCTTGATACACCCAGATACCACTTTTTCCTCTACAAACATTCACATGAGGGAGACTACCTTGAGTCTGTGGGTTAGTCACCCCGTTCCTTATACATATTAGAGTTTGAGTTACACTTATGCAAACTATTCATATATCCCCCTCTATCATTTTCCAGTGTTCATATACTCCATGCCAGGATACAGCTGCAGTATCAAGGAAAGGATGCTGTATTCCAGCTGTAAGAGTCGACTTCTGGAAGAAGTAGAGAGGGACTTCCATCTAGAAGTGGCTAAAAAGGTAAAAACGCTGTCTTTTCTCATTTTCATTTTGGTTTTTCTCTCAGCATGAGAGTTGTAAGCCCAGAACTTAATTTAAAGTCAACATGAAATTAAAGGAGAAGTCCACTTCCAGAACAACAATTTACATATAATTTACTCACCACCTTGTCATCCAAGATGTTCATGTCTTTCTGTCTTCAGTTGTAAAGAAATTATGGTTTTTGAGGAAAGCATTTCAGGATTTTTCTGCATATAATGGACTTCATTGGTGCCCCAATTTTGAACTTCCAAAATGTAGTTTAAATACAGCTTCAAAGGGCTCTAAATGATCCCACCCGAGGAAGAAGGGTCTTATGTAGTGAAACAATCTGTCATTTTTTTCAGAAAATAAAAATTTGTATACTTTTTAAGCACAAAAGCTCGTGTAGCACAGGCTCTGGGATGCATGTTCACGAACTATTGAATCATGTCGATAGGTCATGCGGAATGTAGACGGAACTACAGACCCAGTGTTTACAAAGTGAAAGATTAAAAGAGTAAGAAAGTGCAAAGACTAAGAAAGTGCAAGTAAGTCAAACACTGTTTACAAACAAAAAGGTACAGCGATGTCAGATGATTCTGAAGTTGTAGGAGAAAATAACATGGAGTTTTTCGACATACTCTACCTTTTTGAGTCGGAGTACACAGACGATGAACTTGCGGTGATTCGAAAACATGATTCGTAGTAGTGATGGGAAGTTCGGATCATTTCCGACTAGGACCTTTGTTCAGCAAAATTAACGAATCTTTTTTTGAGTCATTTCGTTCATTTTAGCAAAATCAGCGTCACGTGACAGCCCCATAAGATGAACGAACGACTCGAAAAACCCGAAGACTCGAAACAGGTGAACTAATTCCAGTACAGAACCTAATAGGATGCGCATGCGCAACTGAATGAATCACTCCCCGAGACGACTCGTTCTTCCCAAGTCACATTAAAGGTTCGTTCAAAATAAACGAATCGTTCAAGAATGACACGTGGACCCGCATCCCAGAGCCTGTGCTACACGTGCTTTTGTGCTTAAAAAGTATAAAAAAAAAAATTTCCCGAAAACAATGAACAATTGTTTCGCTAGATAAGACTCTTCTTCCTCGGCTGGGATTGTTTAGAGTCCTTTGAAGCTGCATTTAAACTGCATTTAGGAAGTTCAAATTCTGGGCACCAATGAAGTCCATTATATGCAAAAAAATCCTGAAATGTTTTCCTCAAAAACCATAATTTCTTTACGACTGAAGACAGAAAGACATGAACATCTTGGATGACAAGGGGGCAAGTAAATTATTTGTGAATTGTTGTTCTTTAAACTCATACCTTTTTACTTCAACCAAGATTTGGAGATTTGGAGAAATTTAGCATTACATCACTTGCTCACCAATGGATCCTTTGCAGTAAATGGGTGCCGTCAGAATGAGAGTTCAAACAGCTGATAAAAAAAAAAAAAAACATCATAATAATCTACAAGTGAAATCCAGTCCATCATTTAATGTCTTGTGCAAATTTGTATAAAACCAATTCATCATAAGATACTTTTACTTTCTAAACCTTTTCTTCTGACCAAACTATGAGTCTATGATCCATAATATCACTTCCTCTAGTGAAGGAATTTTTTCCCTATTTTTTTTTTTTTTTTGTTCCTCACATCAAAATCCACTGACATATCCATTTACATCTGTTTTGGACTGTTTTCATTTGTTAACAGTTTTTGATCTGTGCATATTTCTCTCCTGATCCAGTGAGAATGGCTTTTTCACTGCATAAAGCAATATGATAAATAGAGGGATCATATTTTATCCAGAAAAAGTGGTTTGAAGTTAAAAATGTCTTAATGATGGATGTGTTTATTATAAGCGTGCCGCTTTTCACTTCACAAGATGTTAATTCTGACTGTACCCATTTACTGCAGATGATTTTTATTGTATTCATTGTATTTATATGCACGTTAACTCAATATCACGTTCCATTCAGAAATGTCGTAATACACTGTATAAAAAAAAAAAAAAAAACCCACAATTTGTTGAGTCGATTTAAAATAATTTGTTACCCTGCTGCCTTCAAATTTTAAGTTCAGTCAACTCAAATAAGTTTAGTCAACTTGAAATTGAAGTTGTACGTCACAATTAGATATTTGAGTTAAGTAAACTAAAAATTTGGTTTGTTAAACTTTTGTGCATGTTACCGAGCTGCCTTAAAATTTCAAGTTGAATCAACTCAAATATATATGTTGTCACTTAGTACAACTTAACATTTCAAGTTGACTAAATTTTTTAGAGTTGACTTAATTTAAAATTTTAAAGGCAGACAGGTAACAAATTATTTTAAGTTGACTCAAATTGTTTTTACAGTGTATGGAATGAAATGCATTGTAAATGTCTTTTCTTGTTGACTTTGATGACTAGAAGACACTTTTTATACAGAAATATGCTTACATATTACTTACAATGTGTCCATGTTCATTTTAGTTGGAGATTGATAGTGGAGAGGAGCTGACAGAGCAGTATTTGTATGACGAGGTCCATCCTAAGCAGCATGCCCACAAGCAAGCGTTCGCCAAACCTCGTGGCCCTGCTGGGAAGAGAGGAAACAAGCGTCTAATCAAGGGAGGTGGAGAGAACAGCTAGGAAGAACAGAAAGCAAGAAGAAGAGCTAAATGAACTTCACTTGTACCCTAAATGTTCTACAGTTCCCTTTTTATGCCTGCTTGCAGGGTGATTTGTTCATCCTGCAGAGAGTGTGAAAGAAAACTTGGAATACTGTGCTTTGTTGTTGTTAATTCAAAAAAAAGATTGTTTTTACTTTCTTTGGCTTGTATTTCTTTTTACTCAGTGTTATTAGGTATTCATTTGGTGTGTTAATGTGCATATATTTAAGAGATAAACTCAGGAATTAATTTTATCTGTACATTTTCTGAGCATATTTTTGTTACATAATCTCATGCAGACACACTCAAAACTCGACATCACTTTAAGCATATTAAAAGTGTTGATTGTGCTCATATTTTAAATGTGTTTTTAAAAGTAGAAAAGAATAAGCTTTTTTTTAAACTGAAGCAGTCACAAATCCTACACAGAAAAAGGTACACTCATACATACACATACACGCCAGAGCCAAATGTGACACGCAGGCAGAATGTTATACTTGGCTACGTGAGAGTCAATCAGTCGGTTAAGTAACAGATATGTAGCAGCAATCAGACGTATTAAAAGTTGCAGATGTGATTCAGATTCATTTTAGGATTCATATTTTTAAAAAATGATATGAAAACTTACATTTTATAGCTACATTTGGATGTCTCAAATGTTTTTAAAACATGTCTTGTATCTTCATTCAGTGACTTACATCATGGTCCACAGTATTCACACAGCCTTGTGCACAAGCTTCTGTTATCAGTCAGAACAATTCCAAATGAAACATTGTTGTATGTGAAATATCAAAAAATTTTTCCAGCACTGAGAATATGAGTGTCCAGTCGAGTGAATAATTCAGCAACTACACTGCAAAAAATGCTTTTCTTCATTTTTTTGTCTTGTTTCCAGGCAAAATAAATTCTTAAACCAAGAAGGACTTTCTAGATAAGCAAAAATTATTGTCTAGTTTTCAGAAAAAAGAACTCAAAATTAAGTAAATTTTTGCTTGAAACAAGCAAAATCATCTGCCAATGGGGTAAGCAAAATAATCTTGTTTTCTGCTTGAAATAAGATTATTTTGCTTACCCCATTAGCAGATTATTTTGCTTGGTCTAAGCAAAAACTCAATTAATTTTTACTAGATATTTTGGCTGGAAACAAGACAAAAAGTCTAAGTAAGAAAAGCATTTTTTGAAGTGTAACAAGTGAAATATTTAAAATCATTAACTTCTAGCAGAAACAATGCAAAGTTGCATGAAAACAAAAACACATTTTACTTGGTAAAATTACTTAATGTGTTTTATTTATTGGTAGGGTATGGTTTCCCCAGACTACACTGGACTACACATGGATATTTTCTTTTGTGTTTGTGTTTGTTGGTTGCTCAGTGACTAGATGAAAGGTCATTCACAAGATGATCTTAAAAATAAAATCAACTAATTATTAGTAAATGGAAATCTACAGCCCTCTCTTGTATTGTTTATGAACATACTATTGAATAAATAAAAACAACATTCACTAAATGTTTGGTGGTCATTATTATATAGTAAATCAAGATCTGTTCATAAAGTATAAGGTAAAAATCACAGCAGGAAAAGGGCATTCCTGCAAATCTGTACTGTATATTATATGGGATACACCTGATAGCCAATAGATGGCAGTAAAAACGCACGTTTAGAATAGACTCACCGTCAGAAAGGCTAAATAGGCATGATTAAAGCGTTAAAACGCATATAATATGCACAAAATATCGCAGTCTTTCAATGTAAGGCCCTTCTCAGTTGTTCACATTTCAAATTTACGAGAAATGTTTTTCTGGGTCCCAAAAGGATTTGATTTTTTTCGGAAACTGATTTCCGTAAGTAAACAAATGGTTAATTCGATGACAGCTAGAAGGAGGCGGGGCCTGAACGAAGGGGAGGGACCTGATTGGCTTAACGCAGGGCAGGCGCTCAGTTTTCCTGGAAAGTTCTTGGAACGCTAGACGTGCGGTTTCACGAGAAACGCGGTTTTCATCATCAGACGTCAATCACAAACATCAGGAAGCAATTACAGACCATCACCATAATAAAACTCCCAAATGAGTCATTCAAGGATCATTCCATTGCTAGTTCATTACTCACGAGACTGCTGTATGCTTGAATGAGAAAGAAGAGCGGATTGATTCTGTGGCTTTCACAGAGCTGCACTGCCGATGGCGTCACAGGCGCTAAACACGGGGGGATTCTCAGAAAACCAATTCTGGGAAGTCAGACGAAGTGAACAAGCCAAACCCTGCAGTGTTGCGCTTCTTGTTCAGTTTTAGGGCACGAGCTGAACAGAAACACCGCTCGTTTTCGAGAACCATGTCCGTGTTATCTACTCGCGTAGTTTGTTAAACAAACCCGTAGACAAGTCGCGCACTTATATGACAGTCGGCGGTAAGACTCCTGACGCTTTTCGACAACCTTTCTATGACTGAGAAATATCTTTCAACTGTTTGCCATCGCTCACGGAACACCAAATTATTTTTGGAAGTTCGAGTAAAAGCCTCAGGAACAAAGAAACTTTAAGGAATTCGGCAGATATCAAACCAGACATCTTCACAATGATTCTGTGCGTTCAAGGGTGAGTTTTAGCGCCCCTTCTTTATTAAATTAACACAACAAAATACAGAGATAACATTACTATCTAATAGCTCATTAACGAAATACCACACATTCTTGTTAATGACGGCATACTGTGAAAGACAAATGGACCCCCAAATTAGTATTACTCATAATAATAATAATAATAATAATAATAATAATAATTATTATTATTATTATTATTATTATTATTATATTTTACGTTAAAAAAAGTTAAGTAAAAAAGTGTTTTTTTTGGAACAGTGAAACACATCAGGCAGGCTATAATCTGTCCGCAAAAATTCAGCCTGTAAGATCTTGATTTTCTTTATAGTAATATGTGTATTAACATAATATAACAGTAATGTGTGGCCTTAATAACATTAGGTAACAGAAAAAATACGAACACTCGCATAATTATTCATGCTTCTGTGAACTGGTTAAGAATTAACATTAAATGTAACTAAATGAACAAGCTGAAAAATCAATTTCTGTAAATGTGTATTTCTGTGCGTATTTGAATATAGTGATTGGTGCCAAGACAAAAAAATGTTTTTATGCAAATATGCCAATGTTTAATGTTTCATTTTAAGATGATTGCAAACTTTTAAATACTTAAAATTGTTTTCATTTTTTTTTTTCCAGGCCAGCTCATTTGCAAGACACCTCCGATCCAATGGTAAGGTTTCCGGTGGTGACTTTCTCCTCTCCTCGCTGCATCCACGCAACAGTTACTTTATGGGACCCTAGCAAAGATTTCAGATCTATCTCCAATAATTTCTCCTATTTGGATGCCTCAGGTAAAATACTAATTTAAAATGTTTCATCTATAATAAAAATTAAATGACAGGATTCATTCATGCATTCATTTATAAATCCGCGAATCCATTAATTAAGGGTCATTCTATAAAACAAGTGTGTTTAATGTGTTAAATTAAGCTATGATTAAAAAGTAAATTATTACTTTTTATGCCTACTAAAATACATATACATCAATGAGAATTTGAAAACGGGGTGGGTATATGCTAAACAACTGATCATTTTTAAAGGCCGCTAAAGGCACCCGTTTTGTAGAATGACCTCATGTGGCTTTCTAACAACAATTTTCATCCTTTTATCCATAGAAAGTCTCCAACAGTAACTTGTATTAATAACCCCTCCTTTTTTCCAGGTTGGTACTGGGGCGCCATCTCTGCCAGTGAGGCCCACTCTGTCCTACAGGGGGCATCTGAGGGTACTTTCCTAATACGGGATAGCAGCCACCCTCTCTATATGTTGACACTGTCCGTTAAAACTGGTCGAGGGCCCACGAACGTTCGCATCGAGTACAGTCTGGGACGTTTCCGTCTGGACTCCAGTTCCCCGGCCAGATCTCGCCTGCAGTCCTTCCCCGACGTTCCCAGCCTCGTGCAGCACTACGTGGGCTCCGGGAACAAAGGGGAAGAGGAAAAGCCTGAGGAGTCGGATCACGTAACTTCGCCAGCACCCAAGGAATGTGCGGTGTTGCTAAAACTCAAACGGCCGATGCATCGTCCTCAAGCCTTCCCTTCTTTGCAACATCTCACTCGCTTGGTAATCAACAAACACGCCACTTGCACAGAAAGCCTGCCTCTACCGAGACCGTTACTGCAGTATCTTCAGGATTACCCTTTCCAGCTCTGACATTGCCATGGAAACGCACACCACGGCCAATCACGAGCCGGATGCTGAAGTTTTGAGGGAGGCCAGATAATGCACAGCCCCCAATCAAGAGGTTTGGGTTAAAAAGCAGTGTTAACCACTTGAAGAGTGACTCTTGCTTCTCAAGCAAGTTTTTGATGGTCAGCAAGTCTATCTTGATAGATAGACTGATTGACAGAGAATTATTTTATACCCAAGTGCGAATGAGTCAAGCCATGTCTAGAAGGTGACTCACAAAAAAGCGAGTGACTCAACCTTCGTGTCATACTGTTAAAAGTGTGAGAGGTTAAACCACAGGCTTGGGGTTTAAGATGAATTTAACGTTCATCTAACTTTTGTACGGGTCTCGTGACCCCTTTAGGAACGGTTCGAAATGAGAGAACACAGCTTGTCTGAAACTCTGAGCTCACGAGAAGCACATACGTAGCTTGGTCTTCAGCACTCTATAAAGGCGAGCTTAGTCACTGCGCTGCCTTGACTGGAATTGTTTCTTTCCTTGAAAGTGAAATGCAGTGAAATGTTTCTTTTTTTTGGACTATTTTAATCAAGATTTACATATTTTTTTTCTATGCCCACAATGTGGAGTTTGTATGTATTTATGGATGAAAAATCCTTCGTTTTGTAATAAAAGTGACAATCAGATTTACTTGAAGTCATTATGTTTCATCCAGTATTTTATCATTGAATTCTGAGAATAATTCTAAGAATTATTTATAGAAGAGAGTAATTATGTAAAATGCATAGCATAGGAAAAAAAGCCTGAAATGATGAGGGCAGATGCTGAGTAACTAGAAAAAGAAACTACCACCTTTTTCGAAGAATGAAACATCTAGAATCAAACAATCAGACTCTGATCTCTTCTACGTACCAGCCTTCCAGTTAGGGTATCAAACAAGGTCATTCAAAATTGTAATCTCAGAATAATAGGATTATTAGATGAACAAATGTGCATGAAATTGCTTTGCAATTAGTTAATCATCTCAGGACAAAATGTGTTATACAAGGTTATTAGATGGCTTTCTGAATGAAAGCCTAAGCTATGGCCGTAATTGTTTTACAGCTGAAAAATCACAATTAATTAAATTCACTATACATTTCTCAACAATGTGGGATTTTAAAAATATTTTCTATTTACATTCTGTAAATTAGTGAATATAAGCATTGCTAAATTATTTTTAAAAAAGAGCTTTGGTGATTTGAAATGCATATAAATTTTTTTTTTAAATGTATGCATTTAACAATATGCGTTTTTAAAAAATAAGCAATTAAATATTTAACTCAACATCAAGCTTTGGTGATTTTAAAATGCAGTTTTTGAGGAACGCTGAAATGAATGCATCAAAAACAAAGCTGTGTGATGAACAAGCAGAACAGAATATTAATAACGAGAAATGAAAGATGTAAATAGAAAATATAGAAGCAGTGTTTCCTCATCTTATTTTCCTCACAGTGAATCATTCTTACTGCGCAC